>JAOUZG010006535.1:3235761-3275388 GCA_026289955.1 Argiope argentata
ACACACACACACACACACACACACACACACACACACACACACACACATTCCCATTTAGTTTTTTTTAAATCTAAATTTTTGAATTTGTAATTTATCATATTGAAAGATAAAAATGTACCATTTAATGCCTGTTCTCTTACATTTTTTCTGTATCTATCTTTATGCTACATATATAATAAAATATAAGATAATTTTAAAACAACATCAAACCATTATTCATATGATATCTAAATGTATTCTAATATAACAAAATATAAAATTAGATTACATATAATTTAACTAATATAATATATTATTTTTCTGAGGCTTATAATAAGAAATAAAATAAAAGTGACCATTGTACGTATATTTAAAATTTCCTAATTTCTTAGAAGTTTAAATTATCTTAATATATTACGAGAGTTTGAAAATAGAGTTAATAATAGAAAAAATATTTTTGAATTAGTGACATATAATGGTTATTTTTTATAACTTGGAACGATCGAATTTATATAAAAAAAGAGTAATTAATCTATTACGATTTCAAACACTTGATATTAAAAACAAATGGAAAAATTAAACCTTTCGTAACTGTCTAGCAATAATCTTCCAAAAATCGATTCAAAAGAAAATTCTTAGTGACATTAGATTTTTTTGAATAATTTAAATGCCCAATCTAAATGAATTTTCTGTTTTTATAAGATGAAAATTTTATTTAATGTTCATCTGATGTTGTCATGCGGTTGTTTGAATCGAATTTTCATATTCATCATTACTTTGTTAAGAGTACGTTTTGGGTGCATTTGATCATCAAATAATAAAGTCAATAATGTTTACATATAAGTAAATTTACAAAAAACTTATGAAGCATCAGTTATGATTCTGGTTTAGATATTAATGAGGTTACATAACAGCGAATTCTAGATTCCTAATGATTGCTTTATTTAAATTTATATTTCGAAGAATTCGCAGATTCCACCATTTGAAAAATCGTATTATATTTTGGAAAACAATCAGGATTACCATTTTGAACTCTCGCTGAGAGTGGTATTAAATATAGAGCTGAGAAACTGACGTTTAAAAAATTGGAGATGCGATAAATAGGTTACAGATTTCTCTTTTCTCGTATTGGAACAGAAATGGTGTGGGATTGAGTTACCATCATACCAATCTCGGGTTATGCCTTCCTCGTAGGGAATAGTTCATAGAGCTTCATAATAATAAGATACATTGTCTAATCCCGCTCGAGTTGGGTAGATCTTCAATTATGATTTTATTATAGTAGATACACATTTTTTTGTAGGAATGGCTTTATTTTGGTTGTAATTTGAAACCATCTTTTGCTTATTATTCACGGAAGGAAAAAATCAACACAATAATTCATATCAATTAACTTTATAAATCAATAAAATTATTTATTGATAGATAATTTTACAATTATTAGGCTCTAACAATTAGGATGATTACAAAAGTATTTGTGTTATATAATTACATGAATTCACTAACGAAGCATATATAGCCTAAAAGTTCTTCCTCAAAAGGAAACACATCTACTATTACACGTTACACATATTTAAAACTAATGTGTGCCATATAGTAAATGTGATACATTCTATCATATTGTTGCCATTTCCATAACAGATAACTTTATTACTCAAAAAACTGAACTGAATTTATGAGAACAGATGCACTTAAAATTTACTTCAACAAACATTTCCATATATTTCAGTCTTTAACAGACGCATCATTATCATTTTCGAATAAATGAAAACTTTAATAAAGTGAAAGATGAGCTATAAATTACTTATTCTTTGCATAAAAGCTGCATTCCGTTCTTTCATTCTTTCCTAACGAAAGTTTCCCGCTTTTTCAGCTTAATTTCTATCACTTCATTATTCAGCGCACTTAGCTCTGTCGACGATGCAAAGCACTTGAATTGAATTTTTAACTTCTTTTACTTCCTTCTCTTTTCTACTATTTGCGAACTTTTCAATAGAGGAATAAAAGAACCAAATAAAAAAGAAAACATCAAATAGATTTTGCATATAATTACTACTTTTCTTCAATGGGGGTTCTAGGAGGGTTTTACGGCTGAAATATTTCTTCCAAAAGTGGTGGTCAAATCATGCATAATGCATCATTCTCTTTCTAGCATTCTGAGACGATAACAGAATGTAATTATTTCAAACGCAGAGAGTTCAGCTGATGATATAAAGTCGTTTAAATCCGTCTTACTTGGTTTTTAATTAAACTTTCCTTTCAATTTTTATTTTGAGAGGATTGTATTACGTACTATATATATATAATAGTTCTTTTTCAAATTATCATTATATAACAATATATATTAAATCGAATTAATTTACATCTAATAATATTTTCTGTAAAATTTATAAAAGAAAAAAAATGTCGTTATAATTCGTCTTATTGGTTTTTAATCAAACATTCTATTCAATTTTTACTTTGAGAGGATTGTATTAAATACTATATTTAATATAATTCTTTTTCAAAGTATCATTATATAACAATATATATTAAAGCAAATTAATTTACATTTATTAATATTTTCTTTAATTTTTATAAAAGAAAAATATGTTTTTCCCCTATACTTCAGTATAAAACTTTATGAGTAAATTAATTTTAGATTTATAAAATGTGGCAAAAAATTCATTTTATCACTGCTTTACATCAATGACTATCTAGAAAGGTTTAAAAATTATTTTCAGAAACTTGATGGTCATAATCTGTATAATACCTTATTTCATTTTTTAATTGTAAGACGATAAAAAAAATGTAGGTATTTCAAATTCAAGGAATTCAAAAAATGTTCTAAATAATCTTAAATTCGATTTATTTTTATTTTAACTAAGCCAACTTGAGAATAGATGTTTTAAAATATTTATATTACCTAAAATATATATAGTTATGTATTATATCTTTTTTATTAGTATTTTTAGAAGTGCTGCATATTTCACCAAATATTTAAGTGTATTAGTTTATTTATAACTTTAATTTCTGTAATATTTTAAAAAGAAAACTTTTTGCACTATGTTTTATTTTTAAGAATGATATAAATAAATTTATTATAGAGTGCTGAGAAATGGTGTTAATACAAGTAATTCAATTATTATTTTTCTAATCTACATGATTAATTAATTTCTGTTTTAAAATTTCATTTTAACTAAACAAAACATGATATACATATACATAAACATATTATTCTTTTCACTGAAACATTTGTATTTCTTCAGATATCACCATCTTTACAAAGTAACTCTTCAATCATTCTATCCTTTCTTAAATTTAGAAATCATAAAAATTAAAATAAATTGTCATTGAATTAAATTTTAGAAATTATATTTCCTCTTAAATAATATTTAGAAGAAATTACACAGGCATTCTTAACAGGTTTATTCGTGGAAACTGATTTTTTAACGTTTATTCATTACAAATGGAAAAGAGAAATGAGAAAGGAAAACTGAGGAAATAAAAGAGAAGATTGCATTCAAAATAATATTCGAATTGCCTGAATATCCGATGAACCAACTTTTGGGGTTTTTTTCTCAAATCATCCGAAATAAGAAGAGAAATTCGTTTTTGATATATTTTGAAATCAATTATTTCCGTGTCAAAAATAAGATGTTTCAAAAAATATTATTACACAATTGACAAAATAGATCCATCAATTATTCGATTTCAAATCCATTGTACCGGAAGTTTGATAATTCGAACACCTATATAGACACGCTGAATTTGAATTCCTATATCAAAATGAAGTGTAACAAAATAAATGATGACTAAAACTGGTATATTGTCAGAAAATTCAGGAGATAATCATGAAAGAATATTTTCTTAAACCTCAATATTCTTATAATATAAATTCAGTGATTTGGGATCAATTTAAGAAGCCAATTATCAGAGGAGAGTAAGTATCAGTAGCAGTTTCGAAAAGTGAAAATTTATGATGACAGCACTTTATGTCTAAAATTATCACGGTAGAGCGTAAACGAAATGATTAAAAAGGAATTTATTTTAGATAATTATAATGCACAGGATCTCAAAACAATTAAACGACTTATGGCTAGAGGACACTAGAAGATTCCATGAAATTGCATTTTATATGAAGATAAACCATAATTATAATCCAAACATTTAATACACGACAGAGAGCTCATCTTTAACAAGACGAGGGAAGTTCAGAATAATGAAAGGAAGATCTGCTTTTGATTATTTATAAAAACTAAATTTTGATTATAAACCATATTTAATATAAATTAAATGATGACCAAATGAAAAGATTAAAACGAAATCTGCTATGCATATTTCAATTTATCATGTTAGAACATAATTTCTTGATTAACCAAGCACCGCGTGCTCGTGCAAGTTAAATTATATTTTTATTCATTTTAACAAATTAATTGAATGAGTCATAAGTATTACAAACGATCCAAAAAACTTTGTCTCGCATTTATTGTTTAAAAAAATATATAATTTCCTATTTATTTCATTAAATATAATCATTTGCTCAAAATAATATTTTTCTAGGTTTTATTTGCTGTAGTCATAATTTTTTTTAATCAGATCTTTTATAAAAGCGATGACAATTCGTTTTTAAAAGCTGATTTGTTAAGATACTCTTGCAGATAATGAAAATTCAATTTTTCGCCTACATTATTTCTTATTTTCCCGCCTACGAATTTTTGTTGAAGCTCATTCCTAAAATAACATCATGATCTGACATGAAAACAAATTTATTTTTCATCGTATGTAAAATGCCATATTTAATGGAAAGACAGATAATAGTTTATTTTGCTTTCCTTAGAAGTTACTGCAACGAGATGATTTTCTCTTGAGAAGATAAAGGATCCAACAAAAAGTATGTCAATAATTTTCATAGGTCAATGCGAAAAACTTAATAAGTGATGTTGTCTCATATATGTAGCCAAAATATGAAAAAAAGATGATGAATAATTGGAATAAAGCCTGTCAGATAGTGAGATTGGTCCAACTTCTGATCAGAATATATTTTCAATTCATTAAGCTACCAAACGTTATTCTGTCTAAAGTGTTTTCCATCTGTTAAGAATATATCGTCTAATTTATTCCGTTAAATTTTATGAAATCAGATAATAAACTCTAAATTATCTTATAATATGAAAATATATGACTTTTAAGAAATATATGTTGCTAATATTTTGATAAATAATTGAAAATGAATAAATAACTCTAATTTATATTTATATTCCAATAGATATTAGGTTCTGAAAAAAGAAATCCATTATTATTTTACAGTCATCTACTGAGAAACAATGGATTTATTTCCATTATTTTCTTTTCATACGGAATTTTTGTAAAAATGAAAAAAAGAAATCCATTATTTTCTCGGTAGATGGCTCAAAAATGATAATGGTTTTCTTTTTCTCCAACGTAATATAAATATAATTCTTAATATTTATAATTCCGAAAATTTATCTCAATATTTTGAGTAAATAAATAAATAAAAATCATTGTAACCATGTTAGACAATTATTTAGAGTACATCTTTTTTATTAATTTTCTTAAATTATGATTATAATTATTCGTCAATTTTGACAATTATCTTTTAAATTAAATTTCTTTTTACATATGAATTAGTGAACTTTAGAACAACTGCATAAAATTTGACTACGAATATGCCGGTTGAAATTAAATTCAAGAGATTTTTATTCATAAACCAAATGTCTTTTCTGCTTTCAAATGAAATGAATTGCGCAAGACAGGCTCAATTATGACAAAAACTTCTTTTGTTGACATCTCACAATGAATCGGCATTTCGAATTTTTTTCCCACCCCATATAGGATATTAAAACAACGTCAAAAAACTCTTCACTTATTTAAAAACCAGTTTGAATCTGTCAAGAAAGGCACCTACAAAGACATGGCGCATTTCTTATTTCCTCTAGGGTTTGAAAACCTTTGTAACTTCGTCATCCAGTCCTTTCTCTCTGGGACTGTAAATCATTTTCTCTGGCTGACAGCTGAATGATTAAATGTTCCATTCGCTGCTTTTCGGATTGGAATCGTGCCATTTTCGACAAGGATTGAGAGGAACACACGTCTTCTGCACAGTTCAAATCGAAATTTTCATCAGCGATACATTAATCTTCAATCACTTAAGAAGTATTCATTCGTGTGTTAACTTCAGATTGTTTTTTTTTTTGTTGTTGTTAAAGAGTGCATTTTTTGGTTTATCATTTTTTTCTAAATATTGATTTGATAAATTTTATCTTAATTCTTTTTATTGAATTTGTATTTTAAATGATCTTGCTATTGATCAAGAAGATGATCGATAATATGCATGCGTATTATGAAGGAATAAATAGAAGAACTTGAGTCATGGTATAGAGGTCGCACGTCATCTTCGGGATTAAAGCGTCCCGGATTCGAGTCCCGGTTATGACATGATTGTTCTTCTGTGTATTCTCTGTGAGGTGTGTGAATATCCCCTCACTGTGTCTGTGAAAGTGAATGTGATGAGTGTGTAGCCGTATTCTTGACCGAAATTGACAAGAGACGCTCATTCGGCTTAAATTTCTTACTGCTGTCTATGTGAATGTCCAAAGGCAAGTGCCAGTAATAACCACGTAAATAAATAAATAAAAGAAAAAAATCAACTTAATAATTAAAGATTCTAAAATACTAATAAGAATTCAAATTTGTTATTCATTATCAATATTAGAAACATTCATTGTTTTCAGTTTGAAATCGGCTGGATTTTAGCTGACTAAAAGTGGTAGAATGGGAAAACACGAATTGCATATTTAATATGTTTAATATGTTTTTTGAATTGCATATTTAATATGTTCAATAATTTAATAAGGACTAACGAGTTGTTGAATTCAAGACTCCAAAATAATAAATTGCTTTCTGCTATTTAAATTACCCTACTCTGTGAACTAATTTTATCGCTGCAGAAAATTTAAAAAAATTCTTAAAATATTTCTTTTATTAAATAATATATGAATCTTTTCGAGATTTTCCAGAATTTTGAAAGTTAAATCTAACTAACGCTTATTACTTAAAGAAAAAATGTTTTTATATAAAATGTGAAGTCTAACATTTACGTAATGTACTTTCATTTACAGAAAATAATAAAATTATCATACTCATATATATATAGCCCATACAAGCTCCTCATTTGTATAAATAAAACAATTTCATTTGTAATAATTCTCACTACCCTTGAATACCCTTCTGTAACTTTCTAATTACATAAATAACATATATTTTTTCTTCAGATATTTTCCTCATGGATTTGTACTGAATGTTGTTTATCTTTAAAAACTTAGGTTTTTAAGCAAAAACGGAACTATTTTACTATCTAAATTTGAGTTACTACGTTTACGAATGATAAGTTTTAAATTCCAGTAAATAATGTTTGATAAAATGAGTTAACTTATTTGAGTGTAGCATGTTTAGATAAATGGATTAAAAAATACAATTGGAAATTTCTATACAAATCTGTAAAAATCCCAGATTTAATTGTCTTAAGAACTTAAACATTTATCTCTTATGGTTATGTAATCTATCTCTTATGGTTATGTAAAGAAAGCTTTTATTGTGACAAGCGTAGGTTTAGCAAAAAAAATAATGTAAAAATTCTGTTAAGTATTTTGATAAATAATGTTTCTCTTAACTTTAGGAATCAAATGTTTATAAATAAGGATGGATATTTTTAGCATGAAATATGTAAGAGTACATATGCATGTAGTTTGCGTGGTATTGCGACAACATATTCAAATTTCAATACTTCCTTTTTACGTACTTCTTGAACAATTCTATTTTTCCATGCGGGATAAAAGCATCATAACATTTTAGATATGTACTTTTATCATTGAATGTAAATTAGAAGCATATAGATTACTTTTCTCTTCAAATGTAAATTAGAAGCATTCAGATTACTTCTCTCTTCGAATGTAAATTAGAAGCAAATAGATTTGTAATAAAATATTTCCTATATTTCTAGCAAACAATGCTTTTAAAGACTAATGCTACAGTTTAGAAGAGTATTTTTTCTTTGAGAATGTGATGAAATCTCTCAAAAGTATTTAAAGTCTATCGATTTATTTTAAAATGACATTAAATAAAAAAAAACTAGAAAAGTAAAGTCTGAAAATCGCCCTTTCTATCCACCAACTATTTGTTCGCAGTTTGAAGTAATAAAATGTCTATCACAAAGCATAACCATATGGCTTCTGGGGACTTCTAAAATGAAAACGTATCAGTGGTCTAGAAGAAAATGGAATCCTGGGAGAAGGAAATAAAAATAAAGAATATCCAAGATTCTGTGAAACACGTCCGTAGGAAATAAGTTAGAAATAAGTTTTCAGTCCACACTATTTTTCTCGGATGATTGTTTTGTCAAAACCTTTATTCAACTGCCCAGTCCAGATTCGCATGAAAAAGTCATTTTTTGTGACGTTTTCTCCAGTTTACTGGATTTAAAAGAAAAAAAAACCCGCTTTTTTACAGTTTCAAAGATTGGAAATCGATTTTATTTCGAAATATAGCAATGATGACTTTTCAGCTATTTCTGCAGAATAAGTTTTTGAGTGGATTCAACAACAAGACCATTTCCAGTTTCGAAAGATTCGGAGAAAAAGAAACTTAATGTTTCTTTTTCGTTTCTTAGAGACTTATGTCTGGTTTAACATTTGTGTCTTAAATTGAACAACTTAACAGGGGCTATATATAGAGCAGTGCAATTTAGAATTTTTCGATCACTTTCTTTGAAATGATACATTATAAATATGTTTTTTTCGCTTTAGTCATTTTAAACGAATTTTGTATGAATGTCAATCTTTTGTCTTAACTGTATCGTTCTGAGAGACTTATATCTAGTTTAATATTTGTGTCTTAAATGGAACAACTTATCAGAGGTTATATATAGGACAATGCAATTTAGAAAAACATATTTTTCACTCTAAACATGTTTTTTTTTTCGTTTTAATCATTTTAAGCGAAGTTTGCATGAATTTTAATCCTTCAAGTAGGTCTTATCTGTTGATAAGTAATAGCAGTATATTTCTTAAATTATTAAGAGCATAAATCTATTACATATTATTAATGTAATATATTGACATAAATTATTTGTATATTAATACAAAAAGTTTCAGAAAAGAGCAAACGCATTTTTTTTTGTATTAAATATAAAATTCTTAGATTTATGCCTCATACTACAAATTTTCATAAAATAAATTGCTTAATTACATGGATAGATTCTACCTCTGTAAGAGTTGATAATAATAAGTTAGAAAATATTTTTTATCAGTTTTTATGCCTTAAAAATATCAAATTATAAAATATTTATCTTACATTTATCTATGCACACACGAAATTTCTATTTTCAAAGACAATAAAAAAAGCAAATTTCTTGATATATCACTTTTCTACAGTCGGAAGAATGGTTCTAGGATCCTAGCTGTACATCTTAATAATAATTATTATTATCTATTTAAAATAATAATCTATTTAATAACATTTATTTTTTCAAAAAAAGTAAAAATAATTTCATCAAATGTCTAAAAAGTATGTTCAAAAGAAAAACTTCTGATACATGAACATATAATATTGAACATCTGTTACATGCATTCACGATATGATTGAATACAGTAGGGATAGCCAGAGTTTCATTATGTTTTAGGCAAATAAAGTTTGACATTTTTATAGATAGATATATTACTGACTCCTCGACCAGCCAAAACGCACACGAATAAGAATTACTGATAGACTGGACCACTAAAATTGCGATATTAGTGAGTACTAAGTTCTAAGGGCCATCATCATCCACGGTACAACCCTTCCCTTAGGAAGTAACTGCATCACGTCATCGATGGAAGGAGCCAGATTCTTTACAATTTCTAGATCCCTTCAAGGTGGCAAGATCACACCACCATGCTGGAAGCATATCCTCCTCCTTTAGAGGTACTCCCTAGGTGGAATTATTTTTAAATAATATTTCAATTCATTAACAGAACGGGAAACGAAGATCATTATTTTCTTGTTCAGAATCGCTCTCATACTCTGACGCACCTTAAATGTTCAATTACGTAAGTAACCATTTTTTCTTATTAAGTAGAAATTATATAGGCTAATATTAGGTAATATTTTGTAATTTCTGAATGAAATTTACTTATCGTTTAATTTTATTTTCTTGTAAACAATAACGAACGTATACTACTTCAACATATTAATAAAAGAAATAAAGATAATATATAAAGACTTATCGCTAAATTTTATTTTCTTGTAAAAAATAACAAATTTAAACTACTATTTTCTTGTAAACAATAACAAATATATACTACTTAAAAAATAATAAAAAGAATAAAGATGATCGAAAAAGATCGTTTATCAAACGATAAAGACTTATCATTTAATTTTATTTTCTTGTAAACAATAACTAATATATAATATTATTTTATTGTAAACAACAACAAATATAAACTACTTAAAAATAATAATAAAAGGAATAAAGATAATCGATAAAGACTTATCGTTTAATTTTATTTTCTTGTAAACAATAACAAATGTATTGTACTATTTTCTTGTAAACAATAACAAATATATACTACTTAAAAACGATAATAAAAAAATCGATAAAGACTTATCGTTTAATTTTATTTTCTTGTAAACAATAACAAATGTAAAAATAACCATAAAAGAAATAAAGATAATTTGTTTATAGTTTTGGACACATCAATAACAAAATCTGCATTTTTTTGGGGGGAGGGGTATGGAGAATGGAGACTGAAGCAAGAACTTCATTAAATCTGTTTCTAAAATGCACAATAAAATAGCTAAAAAGACGCGAAAAAAAACACCACTTTTTTCAAGGTAGAATACTTAACCTTCCTAAGTGATCAGAAATAACATGCGATTAACGGATGATTAATTTCTTAAAATGTAGCAAAATCTTTTAATGCTCACTAATTATAAAACTTCGAATTTTAAACATTACAATTCATATTTGTTTCTAATGATGAAAATTACTAACGCTTTACTATGTTTAAATTTTAGCTTTCGGCACGTACAAATGCTGTATTTTATTCACGTGAATAGAGTTTCGTACAGGCTTTTTAACTAATCCTTTGCTTAACATCTATTGATGTAACTCTGAGCTTATACATAGTATACTAACAATAATAATCTTTTCATATTAGTGTCAAGGAACGCGTATAGCATAACATTATTGCAAAAGAGGAAGCATAAAAAAGGGGGAAAGAGTAGGAGTTTGAAACAAGCAGCGGAGTTTCGAATACAGAAACGAACATTCTTTGATTTTTTCATTAAAATCATTTCTTTCTAGGATCATGGTTATCGATTACAAAAAACATAAAAATTAGTTGGAAAATAAAATTGATATTTTAATATTATTAAAATTAAAATTAATATTATATATCGGAATAAGAAAATTTAATAAGCAATTTGGAAATGTCCGAATTTAGGGATCCATAATGTTTTCAAAAATTTCATTTAATTAATTAAATAGAGTAATTCAATTTTAATAACTTCTCACCGATGTTTTTAAGCAAAAGAAAAAGATGTAAGGAAACATGCACTTTTTATGTAGTTTCTTGTAAATATGAAAAGGTATGACTATGTATAATTTTCCAAACAGAAATATTCTCTACATTTGCAAAATCGGAAACTGTGAAGCTAAATCCAAAACTGGGCTCTTGTCGGTTCCTTAAGAAGTAATAATATAATGTTCGAATGAATAAAATTCTGTAGAATTTATAGCTTTATTTCGGAAGACAGAAAACTCCACAGTTAAAGATATTCAGCCAGTTGACATTTTCTATTACAATCTATTAATCTACGGTAACAAATTTTTGAAAAAAAAATATCGTAATGAGTAAATTCAGTCCATTTTTTGGACCAGTCTGATTCAAAATAAAGAACAATATTAAACAAGATATTTTTGTCAGTCAAAGTTCATGAAAGGTGTGCATCTTCAAAAAAAGTTATTTTTAAAGGGAATTTTTGCATTCAAAATTTCACAAAATTCATTGCTGAATGCAAAATTCATTAATCATTTATTCTCTGAAATATCTACTCAATTCAATTTTTTTTCCCATAGTTTATCCATATTCATATGCCATATCATTATAATGTTTAAGGTAAGACATCATATTTAATAAGATATTATACATAATATTTAAGATAAGGTAAGACTTTCTGTGATATCATGTTTTGAGTATACAAACTGTTGCAAGATGCAAGTTTTTCCAAGGAAAAAAAAATAAAGTTATATTTGACTAATATCAAAAAAGTATTTTTTACCTTCTATCAAAATTCTTCACATTTTTACGATACATGCTTCTATATTAATAAATTAACTGTTGTTTTTTTGGTTATTTTATTTTTTCAGCTTTCGTTGCTATCAAAGAATGCTAAATTTAATTAAAAACTCTTTCGTTTTCGAATCTCAGATATCTTTTAACATATATTGTTGAGAATTATTCTAAGTTCATAAAACCTTTGACATCCATAATTTTATAATAATAAGGCTGTTAATGTAGCTAATTAAAAAGTTTTTAACTTGACATATATGTTTTTAGAGTAAATTTAAGCGAAAAACATTTCAAAACTTTAATTTACATTTTTAATACTGCATATAGACATATTTTTATAAAGGTTAGTCACATAAATACAGATACACAGGCTTTATCATGCATTTCATATTTTCTAGATTATAGTTATGAATATTCTATTTCTATGCAATATTCTGAATAGATAATTCCAAGAACATTATAGGAGCATTTAATAATAATTTCCATATTTTCTGTAAAATTCTTATAATTTTTTTCACACCGATATCTCATTCTACGTAATGAAGATGTACATATTTTTAGTATGAAATTATTTGGAAATTTGAATATGACTTTAATATCAAGTATTTTATTAACATATAATTTATAATGAACTTATTACTTACATGAATGAAGGGAATTTCTTATTGTGAAGACCTATCTACTGATACGTGCATTTAAAATCAATTACATTCTCTTTGTTTATATTTTATCTCATTTGTTTATTTTTCAAACTTATTATTAGACTCAAATTACTTTCAGTTATAAAATTTAACAGCAAATGCAGGAAGAAGCTTGATTTTCTGCATTTTGAACGCATTTTTTGAGAAGAAAGAGGGCTAGTTCAGAATAACAAAAAAAAGTCTTGATAGTTTTAGCAAGAAGGGCAAGTTAATATGCAACGTCACCGTTAATAATTTACTTGTTTTTTTCCTGAAGTTTCGAGGGCCATTTGTGGAAGAATTGTTCTTAAAACTCAAACACAAAAACAAATTTGAAATTTACAAAAAGTAAATATTAGTATTAACACATTTCGAACAAAATAAAACATCAGAATCTTTTTTTGCATTCAATATCTAACATCTGAAAATCAAAGAACAGATTTTTATACCATATCAGATAATTATTTAAAGCTCTACAATTTCTTGTCACATACGAAACCTGAAAAAAGTACATCTTTTTCTGGAATTGAAACACTAAATTAAATGAGAATCAAATCAAATCAATCAAAGGTATCTAAGCTAAATCAATCATTCCATTGGCGAGAGAATCTATGATTTTCCACATAATGATTTATTTTCATTTATGTAGTAGGGGAAGAAAGAATCGTTGATCCTGCTTGTCCTTATGACATTCAGTGAAGCTTAATAAAATCATATTTACTGTCATTGAACTATAGTCATTTTTCATGCTTGTGTGACAGGATATTGTTGAACCAATATTGCATTTCATTATTCTGAAAACACCAATAAACATTTTATCAAATCTATTAAGTATCTGTGATAATATTTAGTGATAGTGGTTTTCATGTATTAAAACTATATTCTTGTTTTCTGCTAAATTATTTTTCTTGATTTTTTAATGATTTTTTTCTTTATAGATGCATCGCTTTCAAGAGATTTTTTTTAATGAATAACATTGCTAAATCTTATCCATAAAGGTAATTGAAATATAAGAAGTATCGAAAATTGCATTTGGTAGAGTATATAAGAATGAATAAATATTTCTTCGAATTCTTTTCTATTAACCTTCACATTCCTTACAAAATTCGAGATAATTCGAGCCTCAGAACATTAATATAAACAAATTTCCCTTTCAATGACATAAAAGTACCTTATTCCTTCAAATCCCATTAAGACAGCTTACGCATCAGTTAAGCAGCTGTGATCTTAGATACTTGATATGCCAAAAACAATTTCGCTATAATAGATGTTAAGCATATGTACAAGGGGATCAAAAATAAAGCACTCCTACTCTGAGCTCTCTATAGAGGGAATTACTCAGTGTAAAAGCTCCGAAATTGGTGAGCGTGCTAGGGGAAGACGGATGGCTAGAAAAAAAAGCAGCCCAGAAGCACCGATAGATGGTGCTGTACAACAAAAAATAGGCTGAAAATACTCAGATTACGCATTTATAAAATATTTAGAAAATTCAAACACAAGGATCTTACTGGTCTGTTCAGCTGTTGGTTCGAATTGGTCAACCGAAATGTTTCTCACATGAAGAGTAACACTGCCTTTCAAATCTGCCAAGGTTATCAGACATTCTCGCTAAACAAGGGTTTTTAAATGCCCTCAAAGTCAAAAAATAACAATGAATAAGTTATAATGAACGATATATATATATTTTCGACAAAGCACGACTAAAACTCTATCGTTGGTAAAATGTGTCCGAAGAAACTTCTGTACACAGAGTCCAATATCTGGAAGTGCTTCATTTTACATTAAGGTAATTGAATCAAGTTACAGGCACTGTTTCACTTGGGGTAGAGCAAAATTTCGAGCATATTTTGATGTGCTGGTCCTTAGTGTACATTTTCATATCAACAAAATTCCCTTTGTTTTCAAAAATAAACTTCCTAAGCAATGCACGATGCCATCACTGACAAGAATGAGATTTGCCCAGGTTTATTTCTTTTATACCTACAACACTTACAGCAAACCAATGATTTCGGGAATGTTGTTTGCTTACAGTGAAAATTGCAATTGCAATGGGTATTTCAGTTTCATCAGATTTTTTCATCCACCTTTTTATTTCAGTAATAGAAACTGCAAAAAAAATCATTTCGCTTGTGGGTGTTTTGTGAGTGTGATTATTTGCCTCTTTTTAGCATGATTTCATTTGTACAGACCCATTTATTGATGTTTTTGGAACTAATTTTTTTCACGAAATCCATTTTTCCACGTCTTGGATAGTACATTCATCCAATTATTGAGCCATTACACTGAGTAGTTTGATATAGATAGAGCTCAGAGTACTCTAATTTTGATCATCTTGTATATCTTTATACTCTTCCAGAATTCTCAGAAAATATTCCCTTACTCAAACCCATCTGGGTAAATATTTCTAACAGAAACCTAGTAAGGGTATTCAATCAATCACACTTAACTGGAGAGGGAAGAAATTCGTAATATATCTAGGCCCTTTAATAATGAACAATAATATTGAAGAACAAGTATTTCGGGCTGTTTAGAAATCAAAGAGTTAATAAATGATAAATAATAACTGGTTAAAATATATGAAATAATGATATACAATATTGATTTCCAACTATAGTTAAAATTTATATATTTTCTTTTAACATTTAAGACTTCAGTCATTGTATCGAATACAAGAATTGCTTTATGCTGTTGTAAATATGTTAGGGAAAAATGAAAAAAAATGTATCAATCTAAGCTCTTTTTGATGTACGATAATATTCTGCAAGTTGCTTTTTTTCATAAATTTTAATGCATAAAAAATGACAATCTATGCGAAACAAATTACTTTTTGAAATGACAAAAATATTACTTTCGAGCATAAATTAAAAGTAAATGAAAGACAAATGCGGGTTTGCATGCTTCAAAATTGCAGACATTGAATTGGTGTCATCCAGATTTTCCAGTTTCGTCTGAAGACTTCTTTTTTTTTATAAACAACAGTAAAAAAATCCAAGTAATTATTACAATTTAAACTGACAGTAAACAAATGAGAAGAAAAAAAAAGAAGTGAAAAATCTCTTCCTCGAATTTTTTTCATTTAATTTCTTCCTTTTAAATTTCGTTGAATCAGAAACATTACTTACGGTAGCGTAATGACAATGGTTCTGGAGGAAGGAAAAAAAATGATATATTCAACCTCTGGGAAACGCGATCAATTTTCATTTGAAAATAAGAATTTTGACTCCCTAAGGAGAGGTTTCTTACTTTATTAGATCTTAGAATACTTTCTTTCATTTTCCGGAAGATTTACACAGTTAGATAACTCATTTCCAGACACAGTTGTGCCACTTTATTTTGCTCCATATCCATTATCACTCAAAGAAAGCAGAACGTTCTAGGAAAGAAAAGTTGAGTGCCAGAAGTTTGAAAAAGAAGTCAAGAAAAACGAGGGAAATTCTTTGCTGCCGCTATTTGCATATATTAAAAAAATGTATACACGAGGCACTATACTGAATGTGATTTTCAAAGGCTTCAACATCAGAAAGAAATTACTGAAATTTTTTTCACTCATATTTAATAACGAGATAATGGCTGATACGGGTTTCTTCGTAGTTGTTAATAAATTAAGTTAGATATTCTCAATAGCAGCACTATTTGTTTCCTAGCTTTTTTTAGGGTATTTCAGCACGATGTTCCTAACGACCGTTTTTGCTGTTGAAGCAACTAAAAAAGTGTTTGGGGAACAGACGCTGGGAAGTCGTTATCTTAATCGTTTTTTTTTTCTTCTTTGCAATTTCTTTCTTTGAAAAGTTATCTTTATAAAAATCTAAAATTTCAGCTTTGTAATGCGTACTATCTACGAACTTTTACTTCTATATTATTTTTTTCTTGTAGAAGTTTATTTGATTTATATTAATTTATTTATATTGAATCAGAATTTTTTTTATCTGAAACAGATTATATTATATTTTACTAAAAAGCATATATCTTTTTTATTTCGATTAAAATAAATTGATTGCTTTGGTAAATCTCATAAGTTTTCGCTTACAGCCATTTTCTTTCTTACTATTAAAATATAATAGATATATCTCTGAGTGTGCATGTTAGTGCGAAACACAGCACACCGATTAATCTAAATCTAAAAAGGCAACTGAGTTTGATTTTGGATAGAATTAAAAAAAATAGCTAGAAATTTAATTAATAAACTTTTATTAGAAAATTTCATATTCTTTCACATTTTCACTTCAGAAAAATTATTCTTAAGCCAATTTATAACTTCCAAAGTATAAGTAAATCAAACTTCCTGAAAAATTTATAACTTCCAAAAATAAGTATTTTATTTTTTAGTAAAATTTTTTTAATTTTTATTTTTGAAATAAAATGATAACTCTGTTTGATTGCTAGACAATATTTTATTTCTTCATGTTTTTAAAAATATTTTACTGAAACTTTTTGTGCTTATTTATGTGCATATTTTTTTAATAGTCTCAAGATTTTATAATGAAAATATGTTAATTTATTACATTTTTAACTCAATAATTTTCAGATACAGATTATTACACTTATATTCAAGGACTGATAAATTAAACTCAATATTTGAATATTTATTTTTAACACACATTTTAATATTTATTTTTAACACTCAATATTTTAATATCTATTTTTAACACTCAATATTTTAATATTTATTTTTAACACTCAATATTTTAATATTTATTTTTAACACTCAATATTTTAATATTTATTTTTAACACTCAATATTTTAATATTTATTTTTATCTTACTATTTACTAACACTGAATTCCAAAAAAATTAATCGTTACTTTTAGATGACTAATGAGGAAAGAAGAAAAAAGAATTTAGTTTTTAATAATTCTGCTTTCATATATTGAATATAATTTAATTATTATAATATACTATTGAAAAATCCAGTATTCATAAAAAGTGCTTAATAATCGGAAATCTGACTTTTTATATTCATGTAATTTTATTTATTTTAAAATAATAATTTTTTATCGCTTTTTTCTATGATTATATGCTATAAGGATTTTCATAAAAAATACTTAAGCAATTTGGATTAAAAAAGGTGCATATCATTAAGAAAGAGTTAAGGCACTGGATTTATTAAATATTTGATTGCTTGGTTGAGTAAAGCAACAAAACCTCAGAACTATGCAAATTTTATTTAAAAATTAAGTAAATATAGCTAATAATATGGAATATTTTTTTAAAAAAATATTTACTTAATACGCAAATAAGTAAATATTTCTAAAAATATTCACAAGGTAGCTGTTTGTCCGATGAGCGTGATCGACAGGAAATTTGGACTCGGATCGTAGAAGTTTGGTCAGTAGTTGTTGATATCTCAACGGAGATGATTGGATGAACATTGGCAGTTCTACGCGGTTGTTCTTTGTTAGTAGTTCTACAGGGTGAGATGCAAGAACAAACATGTGTAGATAGTCGGGTAGTCTTACTAATAAGGCACACAAAATGTATATGAAACCAGATATCTCTCAAAACAGGATTCTTGGCCTAACAAAGGAATAAATTCTTTAATATTTCTTCTATATTAAGCAATAAATATAAAGTTTCAAGTGAAAAAAATAGGTTTTCTTATCTAGCAGGCATTGCTTTGTTTCTAACCTTAAATTATAAAGGTTAAATGTTAAATATTTGTCCAGATATATTATTTAAAATTACCAGAATAATCTTTTAATTTTACACAGTCCAAAATTATTTATTTAATATTTTAAATTCATAGTCTAGACCAGACACGTTCAACTAGATAACATTTCTTGATATAATTTTATTTAAAGCTCTAAAATATTTTTTTATTCAAAATGATTTAAACTTTGCAAAAAAGGTATAACTCATGTGCCGAATAATAATATAAAATTTAAAACTTGAAGCACAAAATAAGTTATCTCAATTAAGCAAATCATTTCTTGTTAAAGAATGTTATTTACTTGTCTTTCTTTATAAAAGAAAAATTAAGGATTTTATTATTTCCTTTAATGTTTTTTTTCTCTAATAAGAGATTTCAAAAATGCTATTTGCCCAGATGTTAAATATTTTTGATAATGAAAAATTATTTGAAGATTGGTTTACCCACTAAATAATAATTAAAATCATTTTCAATTTTAGCAATCAAATACTACATCATTTATTTTGTTATCTTATTTTTGAAAATATTAATCAAGATATTGATTTTTTCTTTTTTTATTACTTCATTTTTTTAATGTAGGAGTTCATTGATGCTTGAAACAAAAGAGTAATTTTTTGGAATATTTTTTTAATCTTTAATTATGGTTCGATAAGGTTAAATTACATTCCTTAAATACTATAAACGGGTTTCCTATTTTTTAATTATCTTCTCAGCAATCTTAAAAACATGTTTTCAAATTCCAATTTTTTTTCAATCGTTTTTTTGAGAAACTTCAGTTTTCTATCTTAATTTGTTCGCATTATTTTACCATTCTTTTAACCAGAAAATGCAAAATATTTTTTAAGGTTTACCTTGTTGATTAAATTTTTAAAAAATAAATGAAAGCGAAGAACTACATTTTTCACAAAATATTTTCACACACTTTTTTTTAAAAAGAAAGAAAGGAAGAAAATGATTTGAAGGTTCTTTAGTTTGTTGAAAACTGTCAACAAGATATTTACTTCGTTCTAATACAGTATTTAAGGAAAGTAAAGTAAAATTTCTTTTTACTAAAATTTTTTGGATCAAAACAGTGAACAATTCTAAAAAAGTGATTTGTTATTTCTTAACTTAATTATTTTAAATTGTCCCAAAGTGAAAAATTGGTAAATCTTCTGCATTGTTATAATTGATATTAATTAAAAAAAAAGCAATATTTGAAAATATTTAAAAATAAATATTTTTACACTCTTTAAAAACTACAAATTGAGTGTCTTCCCTTATCATGGAAAAATAAATAATTTCGAGATCATTAAAGTTAGTTACATGCCTTCATTTATAAAATTGGTTAAATTACATAAAAGGTTATTGCTCATGTAATTCTAGTCAATAAAATTTCAACTGAAAAATCATGTTATAGGTCAATTATCAAATTCTTTGTACCATCTTTCATATTTAAATGATAGTTAATTTATTTAAAAACCTTGTTGAGGTTTTAATATCAGAACACAGACCAAGTTTATACGCTTGATTTTTCATTGGATATATATAAAAATGCTAAATTTAAGGTTGGCAACTTAGTACTAATGTCTTTTCGATAATTTTTTTTTTAAAAAAATATTTCAAAAACTGTAAAACGCATGATTTTTAAGATACTTTTTCCTATTATGTTTATTGTAATATTTACATATCTAATTTTTCATGAATTTTATCTAAAATGATAAGTTTACTTTTGTAAAGAAATTGATTAAGTTTCTAACTGTCCAATTAACGGTTTACTCAATCAAAAGTATATTTTTAAAATACAGATATAGGAAGAAAAATTATTCATAAGGAAATACAAGAAGAATAGAATAAATTGAATTTGCAAAATTATTTGTTAAATAAACGTTTCTGGTTCAGTTCTTTGTGAACTACTGTCAATCAAATGAAATATTGACAGAATATCTCGAAAACGTTTTTTGATTGCTATTACAAAATAAATTTGATTTAAAATTTCCTTCTAAAATAATGGACATATATAAAATTTCACGAAGATTAGCAAAATAATTAAATAATAAAGGATATATATATATATATATATATATATATATATATATATATATATGTGTGTGTGTGTGTGTGTGTGTGTGTCATTATGCCAATATTGACTTATATATTGATCAGCACAACTTGTTAATAAGAGAAAAATATTGTCTAACATATTAATTAGCACAAAATGATTATATGAAAAAAAATATTGTCTAGCACATTAATAAGATATATCCAATATATTGTAAATAATACTAAAAATATTACGAAAATTTCAAGTAACACCCTAGAAACAACATATAACAGGATATGCTAAAATAGCAAATATAATCTTTGAATCTTTGTTTATATGTTTTGTACATACATCTACATTTTTCAGCCTTTAAGAAGAGTAATAATTATTTTTTTCAACGCAATAAAATGACCTTGTAAAAACAAGAATATTTAAATTTGTAGGAAAACATGAATAATTAAAAATAAACCCTGCATTTGTCATTACTCAGCTGTATTCTTAAAATATATATCTGGTGCATCTGTAATACGATGATATCTTAAAAATAATTTTATATAATATTAAAATTTTTTTTAAAAAAACTTTTTATTAGTAGTAATTTATTTTCCACATTCATAAATCCTCATAATTTTTGGAATTTTAAAAATTTGTCGTAAAACTGTTTTGAGTTATTTCAAGCAATGTTATTTGTTTTGTAAACGTATTCAATAATATGATTTTGCAAATTTTAAAATTAGTCTAAGTAACGATTTTTAGATTATTGAAAGAGGATTTTCATTTTCATTTTTGTTTCATAGTATCAACACTTATCAATTTGTACTAAGAATTGCGTATAAACAAACACTTCAGACAATGTTTTAATCACTGAAATTAATAAGATGAAATTGAAACAAGTGTTTTTAAATTCTTACTATAATAATCCTAAAGACCAATATTTGGGGCAAATAAGTTATTAGAAAAAAATGGTAAGTTATGCATAATATAAAATATAAATAATTAAAAACTTATTTTCAGTACTTAAAAAGAGATCGTATCTATAAATTTTAATGAATTAAAATAATTTTGATATTTATAAATCGAAAAATGATACGATCCTTTCATTTAATTGAACTTGGAAATAAATGAAAATTGTATCGTCTGAAAAAAAAAGAAATAATGTAGATATTTTCTAGATTTTTTTAAAAAAAATCCCAATCAATTATTCTTATTAAAAAAACAACAAGAAAGCATTCATCATTTAAAAGCCAAAAACCCAGAAATCGAAATCGTATTTAATTTTATGCACTCTTTCAAATTTTAATAACTTGGTTTTCATTTACAAAAGCAATTCTCATTTTTCCATTTCAAATATTTAATTGAAGAAATTCTTCCTCTCGTCTTCAATTGCCGCTGCAGCCAAATCGGGATTTATTGAAATTCCGCGAACAGAAAACTTAATTAAATCTTTAGATTCAGAAGAAGTGGGGGTAAAGTAAAGTGAAAAAAGGGGACTGTAGTAATGTCAGATGGGGCAACATTATTGTCGAAAAGGAAATTTTCTAATATTGCGTAAACCCGGAGCTCTGACTTGGAGAAACACAATTTTTGCACTTCTTCCAACGACGTTACAACGGATTCTGATATAGATATATAGCATCCTAACTTTGAAATCCATGCGGAAAGAGACAGTTTTTTCCTTCGATGCCTTTCCACTTTCACGAAAACGACTGAAGGAAAATATAGAAGAGGCAGAGCTTGAAAGGGTAGGAAGCAGAAATCGCAAAAAAAAAGGACTGAGCGTAATAAGCTCCTCAAAGTGGGAGATTTGAGAACGCCTGAAAAATCCTGACAATGCCAGTTCCAGGAGATGTTGCCCAGCTTTCTGCATCTCAGCTTAAATTTTGCCACATTTCTGTTTCGACCAGAGGAATATTTGAAAAGGGATGGTGAAAAAGAGAAAAGGACAGAGAAGGAAAAAAAAATATCGATTTATGAGACATAAAAAAATAAATACATAAGAAAAGGGAAAAAAAAAATGGTGAAATGATAAAAAAAATGAAAAGGAAGGAAAAATACATCTTTCCTCCGGGGGGAAAAAGTAAAGGGACTGCGTATGGGATACTATAAGCCCTATACATTCGAACTTCCCAAGCGTTTCTAATGATCTTAGTCGGTACTTTTTGCTTCAATGACCGTATTTTGCGAACTGGATGGGAGAAATACATTTCGCAATTATTTTGTGACTTCGACTTTTTCGGATGCAGATATCGTTTTCTATGAGTTTTTCTCTCAACTTTTCGAATCTTTTGAAGAGGCATCTGATGTCTCTGAAGAAAAGTCAGAACTTTATTTTTTTGTTGCTCGAATTACAATGGCAGAATTTTTGGAGGAAATCAAAGACTTGAGGAAATTCAATAAAAAGAGGACGTTTTCTTCTAGCATAGGTCTGTCTTTTTTTGCTTCTCAACAAAATTCACTTTTTTCTGGGATGCATGATATTGAACACATGAAAATATGAAAAGTATCTGAAGCAAACATGAGACACACTCTCTCTGTGTTTACTTTCGCATCGTTTTGGATTTCTTTCACATATTCGAAACTTTTTTCTCCTTAAAATTTTATTTATACATATATTTTTTTTTGTTTTATATATTTTCTAGATGTATGAATATGCTTTACAAAAGTTACATTTGCGGTAAATTTATTTTTAAAAAATAAAAGTTCAATCAATATTTTTTTTACAACTGAAAATAATTTTAAATTCAAAATATTCAATTATTTTATGAATTTGTATATATGACATTTGCTTTGTTTTGATAACACTTTTTAAAAAATTGGTTTAATTTTATTGAAGGACGAAAAATCATGATATTTTAAAGTAAAGAAAAAAGTATAATAAAATTAAATTTTTATTTTAATTTCTAGGAATTATATCTTCATACCACGCTAAATTTCAAACTATTGACGATATATATTTAATTATATATTGATTGCAAAATAATATTTAATTTTTTCCTTTAAAATTAAAGCAGAAATCATACTGTAAAAATTTCTATACGAAAACAGGTAATACATTCTGAAAAGTAGAAGCATTTAGTACTACCACTCATTTCAATGTTTTATCCATCTCATTTCCGTTTTCTATTCAAATTGTGAGTTTTGTAAATTAGAATTACAAGGAATAGCTAACTTATTGCAATTATGAAAAGGTGTAAAATGATGTACATAATTATATTTTATGAATTATTATGCAATAATTGCATTTCTCAGAAAATAGAGTAGAAACAACCCATAAATCAGATATGCTTATTCATATACTTATTGTATCCTCTTCAATTATGTTGTTTAATAACATTATTAAGATCTAAATAATGTAAACAATTTTATCTTGTTTTTTATTAAAGTTTGTATTTATTATCACGAAGTATATAAAATGATATTATTCTTTTTCGTTTAAAGCATCGTTCTTAGTGAGAAATACATGCATAATTATAACAATCAAATTAGCTATTATATAAAATGATTTCAATCTAACTTTTGCTGTTTTGCCGGAAAACCAAAGTGGCTTCAATTAGTCTCTCGATATATTCAATTCCTAGTTATATTCTGTTCTTGCTTTTCATTCTTTCGCTTATAATTAACAATTTATCGTAATTTTCCCTACTCATTTTATTACATTTTGATATAATATTGGTAAAGTTAATTATTACATATAACATTACGAACCTTCCTATTCAAAATTTAAAAAATGCATTAAAATTATAGGTTTGATTACATTAACATAAAAATAGCATCACTTTATTTCAACTTTTGTGGGAAAAAAAGAATTCGCAGGGTACTAAATCATAATAATATGATGGATAAATTATCATTTTTTTTATTTTGTGTCAAAATTTTACAAACAGTAATTGATTAATAAATCCGAAAATAAAAATCAATGTTTTTAACAATGTCAAATTAATGTTTTAAAAAGTAAATCAAAATCAATGTTATGCTATTTCCATTCTCAAAGAAATCTAACTAATCTATCTAAAGTTTTAAATACCTCTCACCAGTAATGATTTGCTGAAATTATAAACACACTTTCGTGTAAAATAATCTTACTATGTATGAACGTTCTCATTTAGGGTAGAAAGTTTTATTTTAGGTAATTGTAGCTATATAGGAATTATTTATTGTGGTAATTGTAGATGGCTGCTTAAGCTATTTACATTCATTTGTCATTTAGATTGGTTTTAAATATTATGAAAACACATGTCTCAGACATTTTCATTTGTAATAGCGATTTGATGAATTTTAAAAACAATTTCAAATTATGAAATGATGTATGTGCAATGTCTTCCTCTTAATGAATTTTGTTAATTATTTTAACTGTGTTGATAGAAAATTTTTGATTTCGGTTTGATACATTTATCACTCAAAATAACTTTAAATGTTTTTATTGATGTTAAATTTCTTGCCCCTATACTTAAAATGAAAGAAAAAATGTTATTTTAGAATAAATCATGCAGTTTATAAATACTTCTCTCTCTCTCTCTCTCTTTGGGGTGGGGTGGGGGTGGGAATCTAGTTGAAGATAAAGAAGACATATATGCTCTTTTTCTTTTCGAAATATGTTCTGATAAAATATATGTAAAAATAAATGGGACAAAAAATGACATAAACTTACAGTAAAGAACCATACAATACTCAGTTGGTAAATTATCAATAATTCACCAAGACTTACTTTAAATTGCAACTCATGGCTCCATTCTATAAACTCAGTATGAAATTATTTTACTTCTATATTGAAAGGCTTTAGAGTTTTATATTTTGAGTAACTTTAAAATTGAACAGAGCATTACAGCACACCAACCTATTTTACAACGCATATGTGATTGTACTGAAAACGAAATCGTAAACCTAAACCTTTGGCATATCATTTAATTAGTAAAATAAAATAAACATAACATCTTCCATTTACAACACTCTGCAAGAATGAAGTATTTTCTTAGAATTACTTTTCTGCTATAAAAATGTGGATGTTTTTTTTTCAAGAAAACCTTTTTTTTTTCGTTATTTTACTCTTTATTCAACAAGCAGACGAGTGTTTTAAAAATGCTTAGTATCAAATGACAAGGAAAAAAATCCCACAATTATAAAGACAGGTAAATTTAAAATGCTCTGAAAAAAATTTTATTGAAAGAAGTGGAAATTGTTGGAAAAAAATTTGCATTATTTAAAACAAGATAATATTAAAAAAATATTTTAAAGAATACAGAATTCAATTTAACATAGCGAAGTTTCTTCAATCATTAAAGAACGTTTTAAAGTACAAAAAAAAACAAATAATTTGAATGAAAATTTGAGGTATCCATGAATTGAAATATTAAAAAGAATAAGTTGTTTTCTAAATGAAAAGGATTCTCTTGACAAATATTTACCAAAATGAAGAATATAAGAAAATAAACTGTAATAAATGTAATTCTTTAAGTAATATTCGGTATTAATAAATCCATAATTTATAAATATAAGTATCATTAACAACATATTATCTTTATTATATTTTGATAATAACTGTGCCAATCTCAAACATTAAGTCAAAAAATTATATGACCTTTATGTGGAGCAAATTAAAGGAATTATTATTTTTTTCATAAAAGTAACTTTCAGTAAAATGTATTGCTTTCTTATACCAATACTTTTTTTTCTGTGAAGTGGTTTTTAGTGCATAGTGAAAATAATAAAAATTCAGATTTCATTGGATATTATATTGTCATCTGATATTATATTTACTTTTTAAGAAGCCGATATTGGTCAAGCATTGCCATGAATTAAATAAGAAATGTATATTTCTATCATAATTTCTAATTCATTTAGTACCTAAACACTGCAGATTAAAACTTAATTTAATGCAAAAATTATTTCTTTGAAACTCTATATTTGAAGTTATTTTATATAATTTTAAATCATTTTAGTCTTAAGCAAGATAATTTTAAAAATTTGGGTTTTTATCTTCTGAAAACCTTTGTTTATAACTTAATTTTTCAGTTTCTCACACGTTTTTAGTGCATTATATGGTAAAAATCATTTTAAAAATGTCCATTTTTTCATTTCAATTTTCCCTGTTTATCTTAGTTTGAGAACTTTCAGACTCCTCATTGTTTTCCTAAATGGATACTTAATCATAATCATTTGCAATACTTAGCTCATTGATATTTAATAATAATCATTTACAGTTTTTAGCTCATTATTGCCTAATTAATAAATTATTTAGAAATTACACTCTTTCGAATTTCCCTGATAAATTTGTTTCTTAATGTGGCAGTTCGCAATGAAAAAGTTGAATATTAAAAATCATATTTAGTCTAATCGATCAATCGATAACTCTTTATACCACCAGCTATTAACCAGCTCTTTATACCACCACTATTTAAACAAGATTGCTATTTTAGTAATGATAATAAATACTGTTAAATAACTTATCATTTAAATATTATACATTCTTACTTGTGACTGAAAAAATCCACATTTATCAGGGTATATATAAACCTCACCTACTATCTTCCGTTTTGGGCAAAAGCGATTAGAATTTTAAAATACTTCATTTTTCATAGATATTTGTGAAATGCTGAATATTTTAAAATTATTATATTTATATTATTTGTATTTAAAATTAATTTTAGAGCATTTTTTCAGATAAAAATGTACATTATCATATAATTTAAAATTTTTATAGTAACTCAATGTCAAGTGATTAATTTTTTTGCGGTTAGGAAGATAAATGTCATCCCATTTCTTTAATAACAAAAATAAATTTTATTTCTGAAATTAATATAAAATGATTTATGAGCTAAAACTATTAATTTTCTAAAATTGGATATATTTATATTATTTTCAATTTATATTCTTTTCTTAAAATATTAGAACTTAGTTGTATATATATTTCAATAACTCTTTGCACATACATTTTAGTATCAACGAATAATATTATTTTCAATCACATTAAACAAAGTATCTTTTTTCTTTTCTGAAATTCTAAAAAAATTATTCATTAAGAATTTACAGCAAATAAATAAAGCATAAAATATAGCTTCTTAAATTATTTCAAATACTTTAAAGCTTCGGTTGTTAATAAATGCTTATAACGGCTATAGAAATCTATATTCTCCGTTTGGCAAAAGGCAAGCCTAGATTCAAAAACATTTTGGTACTGATACAAAGTAAGTTTTCAATATGAAATTTTTAATTTTTATTGTATATTTATCAATAATTATATTTCTCTTGATTTTTACTCAAAAAGTCATGTTGTCATTGCAGCAATAATAGATTAATAATTGTTTAATTTATCCTACATCCCAGAAACCCTTGCAAAATTCACTCTTATTTTATACCAATCGAATTTCTAATAAAAATTTACTATTATTTTTGTAAGAGGAAAAATAATATTTTTAAAGATAATAATAAATTAAAAACTTTTGAAAATTTAAAATAATGTTAAAATTCATATAAAATCAATACTAAAACTCTAAGGGGTTCTTAAAATGAAAGATCCTTTATCGTTTTTTCAGCAGCCTTTAAAACAAATTTTGATACAATTTTTTTTAAGTATTTCATTTTTGCAGCAATTTTTTATACGATAATTTAAGTCAATTGAAGAGAATGAAGGATTAAAAAATATTTCAATAAATTAGCATTTTATCTTTATGTGAAGATTTTAATTATATTTAAAAACATTTTTTTAGAAATACAGGTTACATTTATAATATTTCTAAGAAACTGAAATTTCATAAAGTAAAATTACAGGATCTCTGATATTTTTTGTAATATTCTCTAATACTTGCGTTGTTGCCAACGAATTTAAAAAATACAATTTGACAGAATGAGTTTAATAAAATCACAAACCGTCAATCAAATTTCTAAACCAAATATATTTAAAATAAATGTAACAAATTAATACGTAGTTTTTATGAAAAGTAGCAAAAATGTAATTTTCAAAGAAACATTGTATCTTATCTAAAGTAAGAACATTCTAACATTAAAAATAAAATATAAAAATATTGAGGAAATGTAAATGTTTAAATTGCATCATAAAATAGGTTAAACGAAACTTCCATTTCAATGCATGTCATGAGAGAATAAAGTATGGCAATGGTGGTAAATAAAATTGAAAACTGAATTTCATCAAAGCACGCGAAATAAACATCAAGCCTTTTAACAAAAAGATGTTTTTATTTGAATAATAAAAATGGGAAAACAATTCCATTATAATTGTTTATTTTATTGTTTTTAAATAAAAAAAAATATCTTTAAATATTGTTTGCACTCTTATCATGCCAAAGCTTAAGACTTCGCAGAGGGCGAGTTGAGATTTGGCTACAAGTAACAGAAATCTTTCCTTGAGTCTGGTCTTAGTCTTGTTTACAAAGAAATATGTTTTGTTTTTGAGATAGAGTTCCTGAGCTTACAAAAGCTTCCATCGATTCACTTTTGTGTAAGAGTGTTCTTAATCTCCAGCCTCAAGCACCCAATCTCCATCAGTCTTTCGGTTCCTATTTCTTTGCTTTCCGTACTCTTTCTGTTAGTCCTATTTCGTTTTTCCGATCTCAGACAGCCTATGCTGCAGAAATCTTCAACACAAGTCTATTTTTTATATTTTTTTTTCTGGATTCGTAAGATGATATGTCAGTAGGGGCTTTTCAGATTGAAGTGACTTACGCTGGAGTATTTCAAGCTCTACTACTTTATTTACAATAAAGAAATATTTATTATAAAGCAATATCGAAAGTTTTAAACAGATTTTATTTAATTTTTTTTGGTCAAAAATGTATATTTTTAAAATCCATTACCGACTTGTAATACGAATATAAAAGTAGTTATTTTTTGTTCACCTGATATTAGTATGGTTTTTGATTTTGTTGTTGTTTCGTAAGAAGATATAACAGTAGGCGTTTATCAGATTGAAGTGACTTACGCTCGAGTATTTCAAGCTCTACTACTTAATTTACAATAAAGAAATATCAAAAATTTTGAGACATATTTTAATTCTTTATTTTTTTCGATCTATAATATATATTTTAAAAATCCATTACCAATTTGTAATACGAATATAAAAGTAAATATTTTTTTCACCTGATATTATTATCTTTTTGTTGTTGTTGTGTCGTAAGAAGATATGTCAGTAGGGGGTTTTCAGATTGAAGTGACTAAAGCTGAAGTATTTCAAGCTCTACTACTTTATTTACAATAAAGAAAAATTTATTATAAAGAAATATGAAAAAGTTTGAAAGAGATTTTAATTGTTTATTTATTTTTTCGATCTACAATATATATTTTGTTAATTCCGTTACCAACTTGTAATACGAGTATAAAAAATTAATAGTTTTTTTTCACCTGATATTATTACGTTTTGTTGTTGTTGTTGTTGTTTCGTAAGAAGATATGTCAGTAGAGGGTTTTCAGAATGAAGTAACTTATGCTCGAGTATTTCAAGCTCTACTACTTTATTTACAATAAAGAAATATCAAAAAAATGGAATGATATTTTAGTTGTTTATTTTTTTTTCATCTAAAATATATATATTTTAAATCCATTACCAATTTGTAATAGGAGTATAAAAAATTAATATTTTTGTTCATCTGATAGCATTATGTTTTTGTTTGTTTGTTTAATAAGAATATATGTCAGTAGGCATTTTTCAGATTAACGTGACTTACACTCGGGTATTTAAAATCTATTACTTAATTTTCAAAAAAGAAATATTTATTATAAATAAGTATCGATAAGTTTCAGAGATTTCAATTGTTTATTTTTTTATATTCAAAATATATACTTTTTGAATCTATTGCCAACTTTTAATGTATGAAAAATAAAATAAAAATTCAGAAATATTTTTTTTGTATTTTTTGATATATAAGTTTTAATATATTAAAAATAATAATAAAACCATAAATGAAATAAAGCAATATTTCTTTAAAAAGAAATATTATTTCATTATTTTAATAATTGTATATAGTTTAGTTTACATTTAAACCTTTTCTTTAGAAAGTATATCTTTCAAATATTTTTAAAAGCAAATTAAAAAAATTTTCATTTAAAGTTGCAAGCAATTGTTTTATTCTGAGTTATATACTTCGTCCTCACTGATTAATTTAAATGTAAATTAAAATATACGTTTTTTATCAGTGTTTATTTATAGTAACTCTTTTGTTATTTAAAATATTTACAATTTGTTTATTTCCTTCAAATTTTGTTCAGACTCGCATATTATAAGCTTCTTTAAAATATTTTGTTCATTATATAAAGTTTTCTAAGCACTTTAAAAATCTTCTTCTATTGTCAAAACAGTCGAGAGTCTAATAATATAAAATAGAATAGCTTTGTTCTTTAGCATTCTTTTGTTACTAATCGTATTTCCAGAATACTGACTTTAAGTCTTTCCTAAAATCTCTTTATCCTTTCTCTGGTTCTTTCGATAAAGCCACGCATGTACATTGTAAATGTGTTGTCCATTATAACTCTGTTTCCTGGAATCATTAATCCTTGAAAACTTCTTTTATTTTTAGAAGTGTTCATTCTAGTATTTTCGTCTAATTTTAATGCACAAGTAAATCTGAATTCCCTGTAAATATGCACATTGGTTGCTATTTATAAATTAAAATCCAGGAGTGCTTACTTGCTATTGTTGTAGGAAATTTCATTACATCCTATGGTTTTTTGAAGATTTATTTATAAAGGCTTAAATTTTAATTGATTTTCTTATCCATTAATAAACTACTCACTATTTGAAAACTTTACTTGCGATTAGTTTTTTTAAAAAAAAACTTTTAGAAAGGAAAAATGTATCACTAAAATATTCAATTTTAGAATTTTTAATTTTTATAACGTTTTTCTAATCGTTAGATGTATTTTTGAAGTTTTTAGGAATTTTATTAAATAATAAACGACTATTTTTTTAATATTATTAATGAAAAGTGTAGGAGAATGTGATATATTTTACTTATTAACTAATAAAAAATGAAGGTTTCTATAAAATCTTAATTATGTGCAATTCCTAGATGTTTTTCGAAACTAAAACTTTATTGATCAAAAATGTTATATTTTTTTATTAAAATTACTAATTAATAAAATTCTGAAGAAGAAATTAAGCAAATTCGTATATTAACTTTAAAAATATTTATACCTTCCATATTAATAGCTTGAATTCAAAAAACATTAATACAAGAAGCATTAATGTTTTTCGAATTTTCGTTTTTTGTATAGGAAGCATTAATGTTTTAATATTAAGATTCAAATAACAAACTCTGAAATAAATTAACTTATAATGAAAGAATTAAACAACTCACTATCATAACCTAAAAATTTTTATAGTATATATATACTTATAAAGAGCAAAATAATTCCGTTTGAATTTATCTGAATGATATTGATACATTACAAGAGAGACAAACAATAAGATATGTGAATATGTATATTCCCAAAAAATAATTAATAATTTTATTCAAAAAGGAAATATCAGTACAAATTAAATTCTAAAGAATGAATTAAAATCTCGGTACCATAATTTTAGATATGTATGGCATCTATATTAAGAGCCGGAATAATTCCATTTTAATTCCTCTGAAGGATATTGATACATTACAAGAGAGGTAAACAAAAATAAATCTAAATTTATATAATCCGAAACAACAGTTTTTAATACTTTTATTTAAATAACAAATTTCGTAACAAATTAAATTCTAGAGAATGAATTAAAAACTCTGCGCCATAACTTAAAAAAATGTTTATATCTATATCAAGAGGAGGAATAATTCCGTTTGAATTCATCTGAAGGTTATTAGGATATTACAAGAGAAGCAAACAATAATAAATATAAATTTGTATATTCCGAAACAATAATTTTTAATACTTTTATTCAAATAGCAAATTTTGGAACAAATTAAATTCTAAAGAATGAATTAAAAACTCTGTATCATAATTTTACAGATATTTTTGTCATCTATTCGGAATAATTCAATTTGAATTCATCTGAAGGATATTCATACATCACAAGAGATACAAACAATAATAAATATGAATTTATATATTCCGAAACAATAATTTTTAATACTTTTATTCAAATAACAACTTTCGAAACAAATTAAATACTAGAGAATGAATTAAAAACTATGTACCATAATTTAAAAAATATTTATGATATCTATATTAAGAGCAGGAATAATTCCGTTTAAATCCCTTTGACTGACATTGATATATGACAAAATAGACAAACAACTACTCATATTACTTTCATGCTTCAGAAACTACTCAGATGCTACGTTATCTTCAAACATCACTCCGGAATAGATCCCAAATGAAATTAATAAAAAAAAACCCCATCCAGTCAGTAACATCATGCATATCTGCATCCACATCCGATACCGAGCCAATCAAAAGAAAATCTATTTCCTCATGCTTCAGCCTCCATGGTCTGCTTGGTCCAAAATCCCATCGCATAAAGTCATTAAGAGTTCCATCTGACATTGATAAATGGACGCAGCTCTCGGCTAGAACGCGGTTTGGCGAAAGCGATTGAGCGCTGACAAGAACTTCTAGGATATCGGAACCACCTTTTAAAGACTTTGGAAGGAAAGGCTAAGAAGTTTTAATGACTCCGCCATCTCTTTGAAACGTGCAAGAACACGCTTACACGATGCTTTGTGAGTTCCTCTTAATATGCAAATGATGAACTTAGTATCTGAATCATTCTGGAGAGTTATTAAGATTTACTACAATGCCAGTTTCCAGTAGAAGAGGGTTATTGATCAGTGGGGGAAAATATTATTTAGAAAATTCGTAAAAAACCAATATGTATAAAGCTCACGGCATTTCATTTTCTATGTTTCAAAAAAAATTCCTTTTGTGTCTTATTATTTCAAATACAAATATGAAAAGTTTAGTTACAAATCCTTTTGATGAAAATTTAAAAGTATATTAAGATTGGATATATACAATTTATAGTAAACATATTCTACTTTTGATGATTTGAAAAGTGAAAAGAGTATAGAAAAATACATTTGATTTCCCATTGCATTCTATTGTAGAAAATCTTGATAATTTTTGTTGACTAGCATTAGCATTTCTACTGCTAATGTATTTTTAGAGTTATAATGATTTTAATCTTATGTATTCTATATTATTATTGTTTTGTTGTTCATTATTGTTAGAATGAAAAAAAGAATGTAATATTTTTGAAATATCATAATTTAGAAAATTCGTATTCGTATATTTATTATTATATTGAGAAAATTCGTAAAAACTATTATACATTACGCACATAGGACTACATTGTCTAAGATATAAGTTCCAAATATATTTCCTTATATATTCCATTATTTTCTATTTATATTAAAATCATAATTCCAAATTATATTGATTAAAATTGTCAATAATTTTAAATTCGTATTTATAAAGTTTATCAGAAAATATATTCTTCCTTGGACTATTTAAAGGGTTAAAAGAATTAAAAAATGCATTTATCTTTGCAATTATTATTATTGTTTAAGATATTGATATTTTTTTTGCCCAATACCACACAAATTTGTACTGTTATTTTTTAAGGTTAAAAACAAACTTAATCTTTTGTATTTTATTTTCAAACATATCAATTTTGAATAAATTAATTTATACTTACAAATATTTAGAATATAAGAGTTTAAATTAAATTAATAAATTCTTAGTCTTGAAATATAAATCAAATAGATATGTGTCTCTTTCTTGGTGCATATGAATTATAATCTAAGTAATCTATTCTTTTTTTATAATCTATTGATTGCCTTTTAGTAACAAAAATATTATAACTCCCTACTAAAATTACTCCTTATTACTATTATTGATATTCTTTATTTTTATTATTATCATTCCTTATTATTATTGCTCATTTTCTTAAAATGCTTATTTGGGAGAATTTATGCTATTAAATTTATACCCCAGCTCTTCATCTCAACAAATCAAAGGCAATAAAAACTCAAAGAATTAAAGATCCAAAAATAAAAAAAAGGTATTATTAAAAAAAATCTTAATTTTTAGATTAAGATACAAAAACGCTGCTGAATAATCGCTGCTCCCATGAATAATCTGCATTGTTTCTGTATTGAATTGAATAATTTGATTGTTTGTAGTAAGCAGTTACTGCGTAAACGTTTAAAAAAATTTTATAGGCATTATTAAAATATAAAATTGTTATTAGGTTCAAAACAAAGGTATATAATTAGTTCTATTCAGTGAGTTCAATATAAATAAGTAAACTTCTAAAAAAATTGATTTTAGAAGCAAAAAACCACAGAAACTAATGGCTTCAAACTTTTTGTCGTACAATCGTTCAACCTATTTTTACTTCTTTTAAGAATTCTGTAATGTTGTAATATACGTTAAATTAAATTAGCATTTATTCTAAAATGTATGCTGAAATAAGCTACTATTTATCTAAATAGGCGTTACAATGATTATGGTATTCAACCATTTGTTTTCTTTTTGATGAAAATAATGCAGTTTAAAATTATTTCTAAAAATATAATTATAAATATAGAAAAGTTTTTATACATTTCATCAAATATTTTATGGATATATTTGATCCAATATGTTTGTTGTTTTTTTGAAATAAGACATTACTTTTTCCTTCTTGTTGTGTGTAAAATTATGCGTCATGCTCTTAAATATTTTTAAAAAATTACTTTTTATTGTTAATGCGAAACTCTGTGGAAAATTTCATCACATATAACTATCACTCATAGTTTTAGTATTCAAAATAATTTGATAATACCTTTATGTAAGAGATATTCTTTGATAAACTAAAAAGCTAAAATGTATGTTTGGAAAAAAAACCCGAATAATATTTCTCTTTCAACGTTTAAGCAACATTTCTAATGCAAATCATTTATAACTTATAATAAAAGAACCATTCGGTTATGATTTTTGCATTTAAGGAATAACTAAGACTATAAGTTTAAGCACTAATGAAAAAAGACCTAATTGTTTCAAAATATTGCAACAATAAATAATGTTATTGTATAATAATATTAAGTTATATTCTTCATTAATGCATCAGTACTTACACCTTGAGCAGCTGAATACTTACCTTGAGATATCGAGATATATTTTGAAGAATATATGTTAAATAAATCTAAAAATGGAATGAGCAATCGGAATTGTGTCATAAAAGAAAGGGCGTAGTTCTTCAAAAACACATTCCAGTGCATTTTTTATTAGACGGATATTCTTAACATAATTTATGAGCATAGATTTATTTCTTACTTACATCCTAAATTCGGAACACTGTTACTTAAAAAAATTAAAATATAATTTTTTTTATTAAGTAAGCATCATGGAAATACTATGATTCTAAAAAGGTGAAAAATCTGTCAAAGTAAAATGGCATTTCGGTCGTTTAAAATTAAGTAGATGCAATTAAAATTCACAATTAAACAGCAAACGAAACCTGACAATTACAAGAGTTAGTTTGTAAAATGAACAAAGGCAAATGATGATATGGTTTTTGTTGTATATTTAGAATCTATGCTCTTCAATTATACATTTTTGCAATCAATTTTTAACAATTATACATTTTTGTCATATATGTTCATTAATTATACATTTTTGTCATATATGTTCATTAATTATACATTTTTGGAATTTATTTTCATCAATTATACATTTTTGGAATAAATTTTATGAAACATTTTAGTTATGACTATCAAATGTCAGTGAAATTTTTATTAAATGGATATTCTTAACAAAATTGATGAACATAAATTCATTTCTTATCTCTTGATTTTGGTGAACATTTTATTGAAAATTGCAATAAAATTAAAAATCCTTCATTAGATAAACATTATGTGAAGAGTATGATTTTAAATAAAGATTGGAAATCTATTTAAGGGGACAATGCCATTGTAGTCATATTTAAATTAAATAGCTTCAGATAAAAAAGCAAATGAACAACACATGTATTATGACAAGTTTGTGAATTATGTCAATCATGAGAGTTTTATCAGTTAGTTTTGTAAGTTATTTTACAAATTGAGCAAGGACAGACAATGATGTTGTTTTTGTCCACACAGTTAAAGGAATTATACATTTTATGCATAAATGTAGTTATAACTTTTGCTTATGATGCATTATTTTAATAATATATTATAAATCATTTCCTAACAAAATTCTCTCATTACCTGATTATCGAATTTCAGTAAATGTTTTAGCATATTTAATTTATTTGTTAATTAAATTTCTTACATATCTCCCCTTATTTTCAGAACCGAAAATTTCAATAAAAATGCAAAATAAATCAATAAATAAACGTTATGTGACTATGATATATGACTATGACTAGAAGACTATGATATTAAAATATGAAAAATCTGTCAAAAATTACAATGACATTTTGGTTTTGTTTGAATCAAATGACTTCGAATAAAATCCACAATAGAACTATTTCCTAGATTTTTTCACAAAGTAAACAAATGCTAACTATTAGATACATTTAGGCCTTGAATCCTAAAGAGATTATATGCTATGTAATATGTTTTGAAATTTCAAAGCATTTACATTATTTTTACCAATGTTACATCCATTAGTATTTATTTCTCATTAAATTTCCAACTTTGACAGAGTATCACTTTATTCACTTTAATGACTTCACTTTCACTTTTTATTCACTTTAATGACTTCACTTTCACTTTATTCACTTTAGTATTCACTTTAATGTTTTCATTCAGTGCACCTGTTTTAATGTCCCGCATTTTAATCTAAATGACATTTTGAGAATAATTTTATCTCATATGTGGAAGTTTTGATAGCTGAAATACCCATCGTTAATTAAAATACTGTCCTAAATACCAGAAACATTTTATATAATCGATTTCGGCATTTTATTGTCAATAACTTTGAAAAGACGCAATGTGTGCTATTTTATCCATTTCCAAACACCCAATCCTTTCACCGAGAATGATGTATGCTAATGACAACCCCCGTCGTTCAAGACTAATAATATCAATTTTCTAATATGAATAACGCACATTCTAATTCCAGTGAGTAAGCCCATTTTGCTCTAAACCGAATGTTAATAAACGTAATTAAGCTTCGTGGATTGGATAATAGTCTTAACATTCCACTAGTAATATTTCTCAAATACTGCGCCGGCAGTTATTACCAGTCGATGCTAAATCTTCCCAATGTCTTTCCGTTCACCGTTGCGAGTGAATGTTAATGTTCAAACAAACGACCATACCGTTCCGTGATGACTCCATTTGTTCTGCAGAAACTGCAGAAGGTGGAATTCTGGAATTTAATGAAGCCTGAAGAATAGAAATTGTCACGCCTCGCCCGAAAAGGCCTCCCAGACATAGATTTATGGCTTAACATAGCTGTAATGAAAAGTGGCGTTTTTATTCCTTTTTACTTTTCACGAATACTGTCTCTTTCTATATCCGTGGAACTCTTTTTTTTCTCTCTCTTTCCATTCTCCTTTCATTGTATATTTCATCAGTCGAGAAAATACAAACGCCAAAGTAATCTTGAAAAGAGAAAAAAAGCCCAACAAATGGCTCCAGAAATGATTGTTAAAGCTTTCTTTTGCCAGATTAAATTGTCTCGCATGATTTAAAGTTGAGAAGTTCTGTTGAATTGCTATCTAAATATAAATCTTTGTAATATATGAATGCGAAAAGAAACATTAAATGGGCAGAGGGCTAAATTAAACCATGTTATGATTTATAGTTCTAAAATATGTAATTTTGGTAATATATAGAACATTCCATTCATCTTTCATTAATAAATTACCTTTTGTTTATGTTTTAATTAATTGATATCTTTTTTGTGCTCATTCGTATCTGTTTCAGATTCTGTTCTGTTCTCAGATTTACGAGCATTTTTATTATATATATGGATGGTTCTTCAGAAAATTACTGAAAATAGATTAAATCGTTTGAGTAAGAAAAATATATTAAGTTTTAATAAACAGACAAGGGTGAATTACACAATATCAAAAGAATGTATGTTGCTTAATAGGCGAATATAAATCAAGCTACTAATTCTAGCTTCTTCCTAACACCAAATTTAGTAAAAATACTCAATAGAAAAGTTAAAAAAACATGTTCAGTATTTAATACATTTGAATTTTTCCACTCTATTATATTATACGATTGACTTTAGTTGCTGTAAGGCTAAGTGATACTATAGATTTAATATTTATCCTCAATTGATTCTCCGTTTCACGCATTTCTCTCTCCTAGGGAATGCTCGGATGTATAAAACCATCCACTATCTAATCAGATACATGATGCGTACACTTAATATTATTTTTTGTGTAATGAAATCTTTATACAAATGATTAAAAAAAAGTCATTTAAGAAAAATCATGATTTTGTCACAATATTTATGGAATAAATTTAGATTATTATATTTTTACATAAACTTTTACTTAAACTTGGTTATTCACTTAAAATATACATAATGTAACCACGCATTAATTTTGTGTTTGAAGCAAAGTCATGACCAAATCAGGGAGAAGAGAGATTTATTTTTAATTTTCATCTAGAAAAGTATGCATTATGTACAAGCATCATGACACAAAAATAGACGAAGGATACAAAAAAATAAATGGAGTAAAAATGCATAAAAGGAACAAAATCAGTTAACCTGGCATTATATACCATGAGTTTATCATAAATCAGACAGGTGTCGAAATTTGACAGGAATTATCCTTCTCACACGTGTTAACCTTGTTTTGACCTTGATAAGAGAACCGATGAATCTTTTTTGAAGAATCTGTTTACATTAGAGATCTCTCAGCACGTGGAGCCAATGACGCATTATTTTTATAAAGCCTTATCCGATTTAATAAATGGAAAAAGTGGAATGGGATTAGGGCATTTTAGAATGGAGTTGCTATAGGTTAATTTAAGGAAACAAAAGTTGGAAAATGATTACAAACTAAATTAGAGTTTTATATATATATATATATACGGACGACTCTAT
>JAOUZG010006535.1:3275788-3286079 GCA_026289955.1 Argiope argentata
TATATATATAATCATTTAAGATTTTTCATTAACAATATTTCCATATGCAAAACTAAAAACATTAAAAATGTGTAAAAATAATTGTGCGTAATACTAAAGTGTGTAAATAAAAATGTGTAAAATACGTAAAACTTTAGTGTGTAATACTAAAATTGTTTAAAATTAATACTAATAATACTAAAATTAATACTAATAAAAATTAATACTAATTACTACTAAAATTAATACTAATAAAATCTAATACTAATTGATACTAAAATTAATACTAAATATACTAAGATTCCTCTCAATAATATAGTGCATATGTGAATCACGCATGAGACATGAATTTGTCAATCTCGTCAAATTCTCAACACAAATACAAAAAAAAAACATTCTATAAACATCTGTGGAAAACACAAATACAAATATTCTATATCAACAAAACTTCGCACACTTTTACTTCTTTTTTTGCCCATGGAGAGGCAGGTGACATTCGTATAGACCACTTGTTTTTATAGCCAACAACAGCAATTTTCGATACACCATCGGGCAGCAACTCCACTGCACATTTTTATAAGAAACACGTTACGCAAGTGAATGGGGGTCTAGAGAAAAAGATAAATGACTTTCTGCATGGCACTCAGTAATATTGCTGACTGAGATAGAAAGTACTCAAAGCTCCAACACTGATACCAGAAACGGAAATTACTACTTCAAATACAATCGCACCGGAAGTTGAGGCGGTTGCATTTTCAGCAACAGTACAAAAGGATGTATCTGGAATCTCGGGATCTATTCAGGGAAAGAAAGCGTTAAGGATAGAACCGACCAATGACTGGAGAGATGATACCGAAATATAACAGAAAGGGGATTCTTTATTTGTTTGAAAGTAAAATGGCAAAAATGGTGATACTTCAAAGAATCCACCCGTTTTAATAGAAAGTCGCTGAAAAAGTGAATTAAAAAGAGTTCTGAGAAATATTTCGACTATGAACTACGTGAGAGATTATTCCAATACACTAGTAAAATAATTCTGTAAAATCAACAGATATATTTTTAGATGATGAAAAAACACTAGCTGTTTTTAAGGTGTAAAAATGACCAGAAACAATTGCTTCATGTACTGCCGTTCGATATTAAGATATATGACATTCTTCTATATAAATTTCAATTTCAAACTGATTAAAATGTTTCATTTGTTATTTTTTCATTGCACAAACACAGGTATAAATATTTATCAAAAAAATCAAAAGTAGGCGTTATAATTCAAGTGCTAATTATTTTAAACTTACTAAAAGGTGTTTATGCTTTCCTTCATAGTTTTTTTAGAGTTTCCCAGGATAAAAATATCATGCAATTATCTATATTATAAAAATTAAAAGAATGCTACTTTAGTACTCTTCTACTAGATATAAATTTTTTTAAAAAATGGAAACGCTGTAAAAAACATAATTTAGTAAGTATTCATTTCGGAAGTGAAATAAATAATTAATTATAGAAAAAAATTGAAAATATAAAATTTAAAAAAGAATTTATTACAATAGGTTATAATGCTATACAATAATAGATAAAAATATTGTAATTATATATAATAAATATCTTGGATTTTTATGTGTATTGTTAATTTTCATACCATGAGGAGGGAACAAAGATTTAGTTATATATATATTTGTATATGTTCGATTTAAAAAAAATAAGGAATAGGTTTTCGATTGAATGTATAGCAAACCATTCATTATTTTCATTAGTCTTAATATTTCTTATAAAAATATATTAAGGCCTAAAAGGATAAATCTGCATTTACCGAGCGAAACTTGCAAATATTTAATTAAATATTATTATCTTAAATGAGAATTCTTAAAAAATTTATCATTTTAGGCTTTATATATTTCGTTTAAACCAATGAATAGGTTCCCTAAAAATAATTGATTAATTAGAATATTCTTTTAGTAAAATTACCTAATCAAGCCCTTACAACAGAAGAGTTTAACAGTGATTTTTTTGAAACCCCTATATATGTCCCTAAAAAGATTTTTAGATTTTTGCAAAATAAGGAATGAATACAGGTATTGAAATGCAGCCTAGTTTTAATATACTCGCTAATCTAATTAAAACCAATGAATATGAATGGATATTTGAATTATAAATCATGAAAAAATTTAGTTTACAATTTTTTTACATAAAACTTCTAAAAGCCGAAATTAAATTATAATTACCTGTTAATGGGAAAATTATTTTTTTCTTATTCAGCTTTCAAGAATTTAAAAAGTTATATATTATTTTCCCATAGATGCAAAATAAATAGAAATGCAAGTTCAAAATATTTTTGAAGTAAGATATTGATTAGGATGGAATATTTTTTCTGCCTTGTATTTATAAATAAATATATTCCGTTAGTTAAAGCACAAGAACGCATATCCTTCTTATTAAAATAAAAACAATACAGTTGTTATTAAAAGAAAATTAGAAATAGCTAGGGCTTCAAAAAATGACAAATTAGATGCAGTTAAGTTTTACATTCATAGTTAATTTAATCATGGAATTCTTTATGATTTTAATCACACATGGGATAGAAATCAAGTCCAGCAAATTCTCCATTCGAATACAAAATATTTTGTTTTATGCAAATGAAAAGATCTCATATATTCTCACTGATTAAATATTCAGATATTTTGAAAATTCTTCTTTCATTAATGATTTTGTGCAGTAAATTTTAGACAGTAAAAAAAATGGCATTTGATAGTTTGACATCTCTTGGGCCAAAACATGATTTCCTAAAATTTTCCGAATTTCCGGTGTCTAATTATTATCACTTATCAGTGACATGTGTCAAGATTCAAAACTAAAGTTTCCATTTTTTTAGAAGCTTTAAGAATATTTAGCAAGCATTTTAAAGAGATATTTTCGATGCAAGAATTTTTCTTCTTTATCTTTAATTCTATGTAATAATTAATGCTCCCTCTGTATATGCTTTATCAAACTTAAAAGGATGAAAAACTCTTATACATATTTGAAGTATTTTTAATAATACATATATGTAATGAATATAAGTTAAAATATGAAACATATTTAAATAAAGGAAAGAAAATACAAAACTCAAAATCCTTATTAGTAGATAATTAAATCTTATTTGATTAAAATTCACATTAAAATAAGCATAATATGAGATATGAGAGTTTAACTATTTTTTTTTATTTTAGAAAAGGATCAATAATTACAGTGTGTCGGATTAAGATGAAATAAACACATCATGTTTAAGTTTTAATTAACCTAAAAGTTTCATATGTATTCAAATCAGGGCTCGTTTTTACGTTCATCAATTATTTTATCGCCAAATTCTAATATTCATCAAGCTTTTATAATGTAAATAATGTTGTAAGAAAATGTCATTCATTAGTTTTCACAATTTTTATATCAATATAAAAATGATATGTATTCGAATCTTTTTTTATGATTTATATCTGAAAAATAAATATCGAGAAATCAATCATTTGCAAAAATGAATACTACTTTTCAAACTGCCACTAATAACAAAAAATAACCTAAAAATAACCTAAATTAAAGTCACTAATAATAACCTAAATTAAAACGAAATAAGTGTATCACCCTCAAATAACAACCTTCAATGCCTGTTATTTTTACAATAATATACAATCAAAAGGATGAAATTAAAAATATATATATATTATGATTTCAATCTTAAAAGACATTAAGCAATGGAATTTATGTAGAGATAATTAGATATAGATAAAAAAGTTAATAATAATCAACCGAACAATTTTTGTTGCATTAGCATTGTTACCCATATTTTCAAAATAAATATATTATTTTTAAAAAATTATGCACTATTCCAAATAGATAATAACAATACAATTTCCTTTAAAGGGTAATTTAAAAGCATTTTCTTCTAGTTGTTCCTATAAAATCCACAGTTTAATTTCAAAATATGATTCAGTTCCATTTTCAGAAATTCTAAACAGTCTTTTTATCTAATCAAATTAATACATTTTTAATTCGCTTTGATAAAAATACTGTATTTTTATCTGAACAACTTTGATAAAACAACAGTAATTTTATCTAAGCAACTTTGAATAAATTTTTTGCAAAGAATTTATTCAAAGATGGATTTCTATTTATTAGATCAAAAGAGTATTCTAACATATTCTTTTGTAAAAAAGACAAATGTTTCTTGGAAGAAAAAAAATATTTCCCGAAGGCAAACTAAGAATAGGAAATATGTTCCTTGATGGAGAACTCTGAAACAATGGCTAACTGAGATTTGGAAAAAAAATGAAGATATGAGCGTGGCTTCAGGACTATCAGATATCGGAAGATGTTGAAATGCTCATTAGTTTCGAAAAATCGCTTTTTGAGATTTTCGAAAACCGGGAATCCTTCTTTTGTTAGCTTTTGAAATGTTACATGAATCGGTTCATACATCTACCTGCTTTTAATCATTTTTAAAAATTCTTTTAGAAATTTCCTATTTTTTTAAATCAATAATTTTTGAAATCATAATTAAAATAATTATCTTAGTTTCCATTTTTCAAAAAAAAAGTGTATCAATACTTAGAATAAAAATTAATTAAAAAAACTAATAAAATAGCAATAAATAATTTAGCAACAAATGCAATTTTCGATTTTTTTTCTACTGAATTGTCAAGTTTGAATTCTTCTTACGTTCTTGGAGAATGGATAAGCAAGAATTGAACAAGAAAGAATGTGCATAAGACATCTTAGACCTGGAAGTTTTTAAATTACATCTCAAAAATTCTGTTCTTAATTAGACAATACCATCTTTAGAATAGCTACATTCAAAGCCACATGGAATTTGAACAAAACAATTTCGATAATTTTCTCTCTCTCTCTCTCTCTTTTCCTTAAAAAGCAAAATGTCCGAGCCTCTTATTTCCATATGTCCATTCTAACTTTCCAATGTTGTATTGTTTAGTTAAAAGTTCCAAACATATATATATATATATATATATATATATATATATATATATATATATATATATATATATATACAGTCAGTCATAAAAGTCTACATACACCCTTAAAAATGGGTTTATTTCAAAAATTGATTATATTGCAATTTGGGAAATCCTAACAATCTTTCACTTTTCACTAAAAATTGTGATTTAAATAAAAAAATAAGTTTAAAATTAGCAATTACTGAGAAAGTTTGTCAATATGTAAATATTAGCTCGTCACAAAAGTCTGCATACACTTGATTGGATGAGAGGAGAAAATTCGTATATCAAGTTTTGTAAAAGCTTACTTAAGGTTGAGGTGGCACGTGTCGTTAGCCATCCGAAAACTCATTTCCTGAGATTTTACAATACCGAAATGCTTAAAATGAGCCAGGGGAAGGAAACATCCTTAGAACTTCGAAATTGGATAGTAACATTGAAATGTGAAAAGAAATCTTACGCCGAAATCGCCAAAATTGTAAAAAAAAGTAATTCGACTGTGCAAACAATCTACAGAAATTTTGTTAAGCCTGGAAATGTGCTCAGCAAATATCGATGTGGTCGTCCAAGAAAGCTCAATGATCGAGAAACAAGAGCCATAGTAAGAAAAGTCAAGAAAAATCCAAAAATTAGTGCTCCAAAATTAGCGGATCAAATTGCAACAGTAAGTGGAAAGGAGGTACACCCAGAAAATATTCGTAGAATTCTTCGATCAGCCAGTTACAACGGCAGAGTTCTCAGAAGGAAACCCTTCATATCATCTGTGAACCAACAGAAAAGACTTGCCGTTGCTTCTGCACATATTGACAAGGATTTTGAGTTTTGGAAAACAGTTGTGTTCACTGACGAGAGCAAGTTCAACGTTTTTGGAAGTGACGGCCGTGGCAAAGTTTGGCGGAAAAAAAACACGGAAATGAACCCAAAGAATTTGACTCTAACAGTGAAACACGGTGGAGGTAGTGTGATGGTTTGGGGTGTCATGGCAGCAGCTGGAGTCGGCAATCTGGTTTTCATCACTGGTACTATGGATCGTTTTGGATACTTGAATATTTTGCAAGGCAACCTACTTGAATCAGCAAGAAAATTGGGACTTGGAAACGACTTTGTCTTTCAACAAGTCAATGATCCCAAGCACACAGCAAAGATTGTTAAGGAATGGCTGCTCTACAAAACGCCCCAGCAGTTGCATTCACCTCCACAGTCACCAGACCTTAATCCTACCGAACACATTTGGGAGGAAATCGACAGAAAAATTCGATAACAAACCGTAATCAGCGTGGAAACCCTAAAGAAGGCTATGCAGCTGGCTTGGTCCCAAATTTCACCTGAGACAACGAAGAACCTGGTGAATTCGATGCCAAACCGAATGCGTGCAGTCATTACTTCAAAGGGAGGGCCTACCAAGTATTAACGGCTTATTTATATTTATCCATTGTTCCAAATTTCAGTTTCCTGTCTCTGTATGCAGAATTTCGTGACCACATAATTTAAACCTTTTGTTATTTTCGCTATGTTTTAACAAGTAAGTTGATAATTTCATTTCTTTTACCTGAGATATTATTATAAATAAGTGCGAAAATAAAGTTGAATTTTCGAAATTACAAGTTTTGTGCAATACATGAGAAAATCACTGTGTGTACGGAGACTTTTGTGACTGACTGTATATTTATTTATTTTCAATAAAGGATAATTTAAGTTTCATGACTAGTTTTTCTTTTCTTTTTTCATTTTTAGCGCGCACCAAATTTTTAATGTTCTTTTCAAAATATTTTCTTTCATATGGAAAATTAATTTCTGTATATGAGTAATAAACATTCTTTTATGTTTTACATATTGCGTTGTTATGTAAATTGGTATTTTCATAGCCGAAATGTAATTTCATTTCTGATTTGTTAAAAATATATTAGTCTTGTGTGCGAAGTCTGATATGTGTCTTCGAATTAGCTCCAGAAAAAATCATCTGTAATTTTTAAAGTGGGAATTATTCTCTACTTTCATTTTTTGCTCTGGGATTTCATTTTCCTTTACATATTGAAACAGTACAGCGCATCTTAAAAAATACATTTACTTTGCTTAAAATTATATTCTATAAGTTTTAGAAAAGCGCGCTTATTCATTTTATAATTATATTAGAATTTATATACAATAATAAAAAGATTTTCAAAAAAAATCTTTGAAAATTAGAAATAAAAGCAAATATTTTGCTCAGCCAAGAGAAATATACGCTTCTGGTTAAAAGTTTTGTAAGTTCGAGAATAAATCCTATAAAATACTTTTTTTATTTACAGTATTATTTTTGTAACAATATTTTAAATTAGTTTAAAGTCAAAATATAATTAAATTATTGAATAAAAATGTATTAAATTCAAAGAAGAATGTAATATAAACAAAATGTGCTTGTTATACGTATCGGAATCCATTTTGCCTTAGTGGCATAAAATAAAGTATAGAAAGAAATTTGAAGTTCTTTTAAGCATAAAAAATAATAAAAGTGTTCAAACTAACTGAAAGTCCTTTAATATTTTGTTGTGCCGCCTATAGTTTTGATCACAACAGCAATTCTGTTAGGCTTAGAATACACAACATTTTGCAACAAGTCTTACGTTATTTCATATTGCCAAATTTTAATTATTGTTTCTTGAAGTTTTCGTTTTGTTCTGGAAGGATTCGCAGATATTTATTTTCCCATTATACTAAAAAAAATTCTCAATTGGGTTTAAATCTGGGGAGTTTCCCGGACAATCTAGAACATATACCATATTCAGTAAAGTATTCGATATTTATTGAATTTCGGAATATCTTTCTTAGAATGTTATACGGTATTGTGATGCTACTGAGGAAATGTATGTTTTCCTAACATGGTCTCAAAAGAGGAATGTTATCTAAAAAGGCTATTTCTAAATGGAATAATTTAACTTTATATTACAGTTATAACCAAGTTGAAAATTTTAGATCTGCCTATAATTTAAACATTTTAGTTTGGAAAATAAAATGAACTCAAAATGTTCTAAGTTTTATAGATGTATGAGGAAAACCATATTGAATAAAAAAATTTATTTAAAAAATTGTTTGGAGTTTGAAAAATCATCAGACATAATTTAAATTTTAAATTAATTTTGAGTATATACAAAAACAATTGCAAATGAAAGATATTTTAATAACAAAATTCATTATGAATAACATTTAGCCTAATGAGTAAATGTAATATATTTTCAGTTTTTTTTTCACTTCCAATGATGAATCATTTTTTAAGTAATTGTACCTACGTGGAATGTCATATGAAATAAAATATTTAAATTCACTGTATTAAGTTCAATTATAAAACTTCAGTTAAGTTTTTGGTTCTATTTAAAGCTAGAAAATTTAATTTTTTTTCTAAAGTGATTAACTTTTTTTCAAAAATAATGATAATGGTAATGGTTTTGTTTAATTATTTATTCACTTGCATTCTTTTATTGTTACACATTCATGCAGTATTGGAAATGGTTTTCATCTAGGGGATGTTTCGTTAAAGTTGTTTTTGTTTAAAAGCTCTCGTTTATCACACACGTCAAGATCGTATTTTTTAATATAAAAGAGTTTATTTTAAGCTTTTATATAAGTGAGTTAATAATATGAAATTTTGAGTCATAATTATGTATTATCATTATAATAATAGTCAATAATTATTATTATTATAGTCAATAATACTTCGCCATAAATATAATTTTACTTTGAATTTCTTACTTTTCACTTTCAACACACATTGTCAATTTTTTTTTCATTTGAATTTGATCTTTTTATTCCCCTCCAATTTTGGAGTTCATTACTCTTCAAATTCATTTTTTACTTATTTAATGTTTCTATTCTTCGCAATTACAATATTTTCTACAATTTCATTAAATGTTATGGTATAAAGTACTTATTAAAATTTTTTAAGTATCTGTAACTAGGGTTCTTTTGAAATTGCTGACAAAAAATTTTGACTCCTCATCTTCCAATCCATTGTAAAAAATATTTTATTTCAAATTGAAATTATTAGCTATACATTTAAATTTTTATTTACTTTTATTCTGAAAACCATTTCTGTTGTGTTAATATATAATATTTAAATAAATAAACTGGGAAAATTTATTCGCAATCATGAAAAATGTTTTTCCTTTTCTTTTTTTAAAGTGAGTATAAGAAATATATATATATATCGTTTTCAAATTCCTTTAAATTAATTTATTCCTAATTTTTAAATGGCAGTATTCTTTTTTTAATTGAATAACATGTTTGAATCAACTAAATTCTATAACATTAAAAAAATACTTAGAAAAAATTCACACAACCTCTATTACTTTTAGTTATATTAACATTATTACAAAAAGCACAATTAATACTAAAAAAATTGATACTAAATAATACAAAACAATGCAAAGGAATCTCGTATTCTGATATTGGGAAGGATTTATTCAATTTATTAAACAAAGGTTGTATTAATTCACCGACGTCATAATCAATGATGAATTACACTTTTCCCCATAACAAAAGCATACCACATTTTATAGATTAACCAAACACCGCAAAAATGCATTTTAATAACCTTAAAAGAATTTTCAACAAAGTGAAATACAACTCCTGATTTTAGGAGCTTTTAAACATCTAATTGGATTAACTTACCCTTTAAGGCTGAACTGATTTTATAACTTAGAGTAATCAAGTTCGAATTTCAACAGCCCTCCTTCGAGATGAGAAATTATATTACTTAGTTCATTTCTATCATTTCTGAGAGACATCTAATCCCTTCTAGGGGCAGACTAACTTTGTCCTTCAATTTCTCTCCTAGAAAGCTAATACTAGGATTGCCTCAATCAGCTCTGTAATTCGAGAATCTGCTTTGACCTCTTTTATTTACGGCCGAATACCGGGACTAAAGCAATAAGTTTCGATATTGTCTCTCAGAACATATTATTACTATATGTTTATGTCTTATTGCATTCCCTTTTGCTTTGTTTGGAAACAACATTGTGTTGTTCAGGAAAATATAAATAATATCCTTTGTCATAGAATTATTCTTGATCTTTTGAAGGTTATTGGAGCTGATTAACGAAGGAAATTTGTTACTATCGTTAAAAGATTATTTAATTATTGAAATATTTTGGATGTGTTTTATATATAGATATTTTTGAATAATTCGTAATTGGGATAAACAGATATAAAATTGACTTCATCTAATTAGTCAAAGTTATATCTGTTTATATAACTTCATCTAATTAGTCAAAGTTATGTCTGTTTATATAACTTCATCTAATTAGTCAAAGTTATATCTGTTTATATAACTTCATCCTATTAGTCAAAGTTATATCTGTTTA
>JAOUZG010006535.1:3286089-3296968 GCA_026289955.1 Argiope argentata
ATAACTTCATCTAATTAGTCAAAGTTATATCTGTTTATATAACTTCATCTAATTAGTCAAAGTTAAATCTGTTTATATAACTTCATCCTATTAGTCAAAGTTATATCTGTTTATATAACTTCATCTAAAAAGTCAAAGTTATATCTGTATATATAACTTCATCTAATTAGTCAAAGTTATATCTTCGTCTAATTAGTTTTTGTGTTTCTTCCAAAATTAATTTTCCTCTATTTCTAAATTTAACCCACAACTTGAGATACGAATTTTCTAAAGCGGTAAGAGACATGGAGTTAAAATGACTCCATTGTTTGTATGTTTTCCTTTTCATCATCTGTAAACAGTATTAGTTTCTTTTGGAAATCATGTATAACCGAAAATAACAGAATTATTAATATTAGAAAAGTTAAATGTTAAAATACTGCATTTTGGAAAGATATTAAAAAAAACCTAAGTAATATTTTAACAAATATTTATTTTAATTAGATATTTTTAAATTTTTTTTTTGTTTATAGCTGCTGAAATTTAACAAACAAAAATTGAGAATATAATATTTTAATGTATTATTTTAAGGATATTTCATTTAGCATTATTCACATTAAAATAGTTCAGTGAATTCAATAATTAAATTGATTCATTTTTTTTTCTGCTGCAAGGACTAACACTGTTCAATCTGTGCCAAACTTGTATTAACTTAAAATACAGAAAAATTACTCATAAATGCAAGATAAAAAGACCAAGGTGAATATGGAAGCTAAATACTATACATAGTATTAATGTCAAGTAAAATTGAAAACATATTAAAATGGTAAGGCTCGCCAATTATGTATTTCAAATTTGTATAATTTTTTCAAAATATTTTATTCTTATAAAAAGGTGCTTTATGAATTCATAAATGATATGTCGATAAATTTATGACACTACATCTTGTACAAATTGGAGAGGCATCCAAGTGAAATAAATATATGTGAGTAAAGTAAGGATGATCTATGTGAATCCTTGTTAACTCGGCAGTTAAATACGGTTTTAAGAGTAAGGCTTAAAATTAGAAATAGATAACTGAATGGAATGTAATTTATTATCAAGTTGCAAGTTCAAGGTATGTTGCTATATAAGGAGAGAACATTGCTTTAAAATTGATCCAAGTCTTGAACCAGAACAAACGTTTCTTCATTTTAAATACTATGAAGCCAATAATTCCAGAAAAGTAATAGAAACTTTAACATGTGTTCATACTTTTGTCATCAAACTACTGAAAAACTATCTTGGAAGTATTTAGGAAAAGATAGTATTCAAGCACAAACTATCACGTGGTAATCGTAGCTAATGAACAACTCGGAATAATTTTGATTCCAGTCCCCAGTTAAGAATTAAATATAAAAAGACCATGCATCCGTAAGATTATGAATAAAAACGAGGATATAAATTTAATATGCTTTAAATCTTCTTTAATAATAACTCTTTCCGTAAACCATATTTATCTATAATAATTCTCCTCCAAAAATAACATGAGGCACCGTAGTAAACAAGGATATCCTGACTTTGATTTGGCACGAAATCGTTATGAAATCTTCCATCTTAAAGAAAAAAAACCGTTTCAAGATTTAATTACAAACTTGTTTTTGATATCTATTATAATACAAAATAATAAAACTTCAAAATCAACAACTAAATACTTATATTTCATCATCTATTCATGACTCATTAAAAAAAAATTCTTAAGTACAAGCAAAACCGCTGTTGAGAGCTATCAAAATATTCGATTTGTGGAACATTTTTATTATTATTATAATATTTGTGAGTTACATTTTATAACTTCAAATTTAATCCCTTACCGTTATCGAATGTTACATGAGATACAAGCATTGTTGCTCATAATCAAAATAGCAACAATATATATATATATATAAATAAAATTTAAGTCTTTTAATCTGAATAGTACTTGAAAATTTCACCATTTTGGAAATGTTTTCTCAATGATGAGCTTATTTGGTTTTGTGCCATTGTTGATGTAACTTGTTTCTCTATTGGAAAGAGTTAATTTATTACGCTTTAAAAAGGTATTGATTCTCTTTTTTTATTAAATTGCTGTGGCAGACTATATGTTGTTGCAATCCGTCTGCTTTGACATTTATATCTTTATTATTTACCCTAAGCCTAAAACGTTATGGTGAATGATGGATAATAGAAATTGAATTTTATATGTGGGAACGAATTGCTTCCCAATTTAACAATGCGAAAACATGTATGAAGATTATCCTAAATCTTTATGTGTGAAATCTTACAGAATAATATTTTTTTGAGTCTGTCTAGGTTTGATTAATTCCATTCACCTTTGTAAGTTATTTTGAATGTTCTAGAGGATATGTGATTCATTTTGGATTCAAAAATTCTCCAGGGATTTTTCTACCCTCCCATTTACTACACATACATTTTCTATTATTAAATTGGAAATATATCTGTGGATTCCCTTTCGTTGGTATAAACGAAAACTCAGCAATGCATCATTTCAATTTATAATATTGGGGTTTATAAAAAATCATTGATTATTCTTTGGAACCATTGTACTTTACCATTGCACTGGGCTTTGTAGATTGTAGTATTTGAAGATTAAAGACAAGATTTTAAATTTTTCAGTCGAAATTAAGTTACTCTGATCCATAATTGGATACAAAGAATAACATATCTAGTTTTCCAATTTTTGTAGAAAATTCCTGCTATTGTATGACCCAAGCTATTTTTTTGGCGTAATAGATTCCATCCAAGTGTCTCTTCATATATGGAATAGAGGCAGTAAATGTTTCCATTTGAGAATGGCAATGAAAAAATAAGATAAATGTATTTATAAAATTTTCAGACTACTTTTTATCTTTTTCCAAATTTTGATGAAGTATAATGAAATAATTATTGTTCTTTTTTCCAACATGAGATAGAAGATTTCGTTGAATAATGGAATTGAAACCGGATATAATTTTTTTCATATTAGATCAAAGAAATTTTTTTAAATGTATTTTATTATTGATTTAACTTCAAAATGGAATAATCTATGAAATCGAGGAAATATTTTCGTATGTTTATTAAAATAAACAATGCTGATATAGCGTTGAAATATTACATTATACTAACTTTAAGACTGAAGAAAATAACATTTTAAATTCTAATTTGTAAATTTTTTCATTTCAAATTCGTTATTTTTCTTTACCTCTTCGTCGATTTCTTATTAATTTAATATGGCAATTTCCTTGATTGGGAAAAATATATCTGCAATTATGTTACTTATTCCTACAATTTTTTTTGAATATTTGTCATGCATTCTGAAATGTATTGAATTTTTTAATTGCTTCTGTTAGGCATTTTCGAGTGTTTTTTTAAATACAAGCATTAAGGACGTGTGTATAATTTATATTGCAGATCCCCTTTCTTAGTAAATGCTTGAAATATTTAATAGAAAGATAAGTAAATAGTATGAGTAGTCCGCATACATACACATATTAAAAGTAAAGGAAAAAATCCCTTGATATTAGCTCAGATATAAACCAAATGTTTCCTTTTACATTATTTAAAGAAGAAAAATTCCAGATATGGCTTTCCTATTTTTTTCCCAAATTTTGTTATTGTTTCGTTTTATTTTAAGTGTATTTGATGAACCACACATTTCGTAATTTATTCATATTTAGAAATTTATTTCCTGATTTCGTTCTAATAATAATATTTAAGACTATAGAAAAATTATAAGTATACCTTTATTCATGATATTTGGCAATACTGAAGTATTTAAATCACTGAAATTGTAATGAGTTGCTATGCTATGCATCAAATATATGCTTTGGTGTTTTGATAGTGGAGATTGCTTTCCAGTCGTAAGAATAGATTAATGCACAATAGATTTAATTTCAATATAAAAACATAGCAAAATTAAGATCTTCAAGGTTTTTTTAGTTTTAATACGTATATATATATATAGGTTTGGAGATGAAGGAGATACATCAAGAGCCTAAAATACCTGGATGAGATGACATCGTATTTTGATATGTCACATTAACCTTTTATTAGGTTGTGGTAAATATCTTACCACCACCTTAAAATATTTTATAAAAATTGTAACATAAAAACTAACCAGAAACGGACAAAAATGCCACCTACAACATTTAATGTTCCATTGTGTGCAGCACCTTTCTTTACGTTATTTCACCAGAATAATTAAAAATAATGTATTGAGTAATTTACATTGTGTATGTTTTTATACCACTTATTTCCTGTGTAATTAATATAAATTAAATTTTGAACTATCTAATGATAAATAGTTTTACAAAAATGCAGATTTAGTTGGGAAATTAATTGTATTTCATATTTTTATTATTGAACAAGCCAATAAAATCCATTGCTTGTAAATATGTTACCAACCCTATTACAAACAAAAGCCATAATGCAGTGGGTAGTTCACTATTAAATGAGTCAATAAAATCCATTGCTTGTAAATATGTTACCACCTCTATTATAAACAAAAGCCATAACAACGAAATTCAAAAAAAAATGTTCTGATAAAAGATTTTTTTTGTCTGCAACTATAGCGTAAAATGTAAATTTTGAGGGAAAACGGCTGGTGTCCGTTAAAGGGTTAAACCGATATGCAACAGATTTGCATTTCAAGATTTATTGGCATTCTCTGAAAAACTTATATCTTAAATTATATATACTCTTAAGATTAGAAAATAAAACGCATATCTCTTAAATTTTGAATGATTTATAATAATTAGTTTTAAATAGTTGAACAATTCAGATAATGTTTCTTCAAACAAATGAATTGTGATATAGGTAAATAAGAACTGATAACTGATAAAAACAGCTCCTGTATTCTCGAATTTTTTATTATTTGCCAATTTTTCCTGATAGAAATTGTAAATATACGACTCCTATTTACTTTTTTTACGAAAAAATGAATATAGAATTTGACAAATGTTTCTAATAATTAGTTTGTTATTTGATAGACAAATACTTAATTTGCAAATATTAGCTTTAAAAAATTCCTTATTATAAGGCTTTTGAAATTTACATTAATTTCTTAATATTGATTTAAGGGAACTTATTGATGTACTATTGAATTTTTCAGTGTTTAGCTCAATTAAAAGAGGTAAAAAGGGGACATAAAATATAATATCAATTCTATTTAAGTTAATTAAAAAAGAAATTTCATTCTACCTTTTCAATGTACAAATAAAAATCAATAGAGATTCTAGAGACATTATGGGAATATTCTAATATTTCTAAGAAATTATATACACTATTTAAATATATTTCAATAATATTTGATATTTTGTTCAAGCTTAATTGATTGAAATCTCAAATAATTACTTCTTATTTTTTATGTCGTATATTAAATTGCTTTGGAAAGACATTATTTCTTATGGTGAATATTTTACATACAAGTAAAATAATATGAACTTCAATAAAATGAATCTTCTTAATAGGAATAAGTTTTAAATAGATTTTTTTAATTCAATTTTAAAGGCTTTATCGAAATGAAATTTCATCTCATTGTATATATCTGATAATATTCTTGTATTTCAGCATTTATTAGAATATGTTTAGTACGGCTAAATTTGTATTTACTTGATGAATTCCAAGTAATCTTAAGTTCTTGTTGACTAAAAAAACTATCTCCTTAGTTTCTCTGACAGAATTCATTTGAAATTCTGTTGATGGAATTATAAATAAAAAGATCTGAAAAATAATGAAGTTTTCCCATTTTATTACATTTTCTGTAGCATTAAAGAGGCATAATCAAAACTTGTTAAATGCATCAATAACAAAATTATTAAAATTCTTTTCTTATTGATTTACATGAACTTAATAACATACTATGTCAATTAATGAGATTTTATTGCTTCTATGAGATTCTATTTGCTTAATGAATTACAAGTAATTTCAAATTTTCAATACACAATTTTTTTTCAACATCTATGTTTTCTCTATCAGAGAAAATCTTAAATCCAGGGATGAAAATATATTTAAAGTTATCCAAAAGTTAATTAATCATTTCCATTTCATTACATTTATTGCATCTTTATGAAAGCATAAACCAAACTGCTTAAAAATATAAATGACAAAATATATAAAATCTTAGCTTTTATTGATTTATGTTAACTTTAATGGCATAATATATCACTTTTTTAATGAATTCAAAAGTTTTCTCTTTTTGAGCTCAAATAAAACATTATATAACTATTTGCTTCCTTCTATAATCTCCTTCATTATTTACTTCTTCAATATTCTGGTTGCTTCAAAAATTTCAAATAATTTCAAGTCCTTGCTGCATAAAAAATATTAATTTTAGTTTCTCTGACAAAATTTCAGAGAGGGAAATATTTTGTATCTTAATAGAAGCATAATCAAAACTGGTTAAAAGTATTAATAACAATTTATAGAATTTAAAATTTTATTGATTTATATTAATTTAATGACATAATATGTCACTAAGTTAACTAATTACATGGTTCTCTAGTTTCACTCTCAACTGAAACATTATCGAACTTCTTATTTTCTTATATGAGAATCTACGTAGTTGTTTGTTGAATTGGAAGTAATCTCGTTTTAAAGGCACTAAATTTTTTTCCAACATCTTTAGTTTCTCTAACAGAGGAAATCTTATCATTTCAGAGTTGGAAATATATTTAAAGAGATCGAAAATTTTCAAATATTTCCCATTTCATTACATTTTTTGTATCTTTATAGAAGTAAAAACCAAACCGGTTAAAATTATTAATGAAAAATTATATAAAATCTAGATTTCATAGATTTGATTTAACTTAACGACATAATTTGTCACTTAATTAACGAATTAAATAGTTTTAATTTTAATTTCAGGCTCAACTGAGACATTAGCAAACTGTTTATTTCCAAACGTCAACCTTTTTTATTATTTTCTTCTATAAGGTAATAATATGTTGCTTATTTAATGAATTAAAAAGTTATTTTTTTTTTCATTTCAGGCTTAACTGAGACATTAGCAAACTGCTTATTTCCAAATGTAAAGCTTCTTCATTATTTTCTTCTATAAGGGAATAATATGTTGCTTTATTAACGAATTAAAAAGTGTTTTTTTTTTCATTTCAGCTCAACTGAGACATTAGCAAACTGTTTATTTCCAAATGTAAAACTTCTTCATTATTTTCTTCTATAATATTCTAGTTGCTTGAAGAACTGTAAATCATTACAAGTTCTTGCTGCATCAAAAAAAAACATTTTTAGCTTCTCTGATAAAGAAAATTTGAAAATTTCACAGATGAAAATATTTTTAAAGTTATCCAAAAAATAAATCCATTTTATTGAATTTTTTGTGTCTTTATTGAAACATAATCAAAACTGGTTAAAAGTTTCAATAACAAATTTATGAAATCACATCTTTTACCGATTCACATTAACTTAATGACATAATGTGTCACTTATTTAACGAATTCGAAGCTTCTCTCATTTCACGCTCAACTGAAACATTAGCGAACTGTTTATTTCCTTCTATAAAGTCCTGCGAAGTTCATCACAGTTCTCGTGTGCCATCCAGTATCCTGTTTCCGAGGCCATACCTCGAACAGGAACAGGATTTAATTGCAGCTTGGGAAGCGGTGGGTCGAATTGAATTGCCTGGCTGCGATTGGATATTGCGCCCTCTAACTAATGAACAGATTCAAATCCTACACAATGGAGCCTTTAATTAGAAGTGTTAATTGACTCTCTCATAATTAAGAGGAACTGGAGCAAAAGGAGGCAAAGATGGCTCCTACTTACATCGAATGAAGGAAAATTTAATTTTGTGGCGAAAGTGCGAAGAAAGTGGTGGAAAAAAAATAAAAGAATGCAATTTATTTAATAGATATATTTAGTTGTTCCGTAAAAAGACTCGTAGACGCGAGACAATTTCCATTAGAGGCATTCAGTGTTATTCTCCAAACTTAAGGTTCTTTTCAGATGGAACGCGCAAAAAATGAATTGCATCAACGTCTTTGAAGATTTCAATTACTTGAGTTAAATGAGTTGCCAATTTTATTAAGTAATTCAAAAGAGCTGACAATTGAATTTAGAAAAAAAAATTATTCTCTTAGGTTTAAAAGTAGAGGTTGGGAAGCTAGTTAGCAGATTATACTTGGTAGAATTAAAAAAGTGAACTTATATAAATTGAGATTCCCGTTCCTAATATTTAATTAATTTTTTTAGTCTTATGTGTCTTAAAACACTTGAATATTTAAATATTTCTTGAAAATATTTTTTTTCATTGGTTTTTCCAAAATTATTTTCAGTGTAGTTCCATGCACAAGAATTAATTATAATAATTAATCCTTAATAACTTTATAAATGCAAAAAAATACTTACTATTTTATTGTTACTATTATATAAAGATGATTAAAATATCTTATACATATTTGAAAGTTTCTAATATCCCCAAACTTGAGTTGCATTTTATATCGTTGATATATACTTGATATTCTGTTGTTATATAAATATATAAGTAGTGCTGAAAGAGTCAATATCGCTGTAAAATAAAAAAAAACTCTAAAATTCTTTTATATATAATATTTACGATATACATGGCTATTAGAATAATTATTTTTTCATGAATTATTGATCATTATCATAATAATAAAAAATATGAGAAGAGATATCATAACTAAATTGTTAAATTTCATAAACGTTTAAAATCAAAGATCAAATAAAAATTCATTATTATTTAAAGCTGTTAATACATTCAAGTATTCTTGAAAGAAATTCTATACAAAACTCTCCTTTTTTATTCTTTAATCAGTCTCATAAGATATTTAATATGCTCTAGTGTATCTCGTATCTTGATGATCATTCGTCTCTTCTACAAAGATCCTGTTGATATATTATATTCTGAAGATATGCATATTTTGTTCAGTTTTCAACTCTTCAGTTAACATTGAATATTTTGTTCTTATTCAACAAATGCTAATTTAGTCATCCCATTGGTATTTTTATTTGGAATCTTTCGAAGTTTTAAGTTTTTTTATAATTTAAAATTTTTTTTTTAATTACGATAAAATTTAATACATTCCGATTTCAAATAAATAGGAATTGTTGGAACATTTTGTGCAAAAACTATACATTTAACACAAATGAATGAACTCTATCGAACAGACATTTTCTTCTTCATATAGAAAAAAATGTACTTCATATTGTTGTTTATTTTGGGTAAAGGACTATGAAGCTAATAAGATGCAGAAAAAGAAATACGTATTTTGAATTAAAAAATGAACATGTACTGTAGTTTTTAATAAATTGTAAATTTAGTGTTAATAACAGAAATTTATCAGATAGAATATTCCTGTATAATTTCTTTTTATCAGAAATTTATTTTGGGGATATCTAAGACATACCACTTAAAAAGACTTGCGCGTTTTTCCTGACATTGATATAAAATGTCATATACTTATTTTAATTTTTGTAGATAGTGGCATTGTTTTGATGTAATTCTTTTAAAGGATGGAAAATCACCCGGAATGGTATATAGAGAACTGAAAAATTAGCAATTACAATTATTAAACTGTAAAAAATAAATTTTGTCAATAGAAATAGATTAAAACTAAGGAATTTTGACAATGTTTATTCATCAAAGTAGTCAGTATAATGCTTTAGTGCAGTAATGTATTGATAAATATGCATAAAAATCGTTTTCATTAATATTCCTTGCGCTAGTGAAAAATAATAATTCGATTGGTCTGATTTTAAGGACAATGACACTCATTTCTATTTGAATAGTGATTAAGGGCATGGAACTACTGACTTTATACCACTATGAATTATCATATTTATTGACAATTCTTTTATATGGATCAGAAGATATAGTGTGATGTGGCCATATCTTTCATTCATAACTGTGTCATCCTTTTATGGAAAAATAACAACCTGATGTCAGAGATGATCCGCCAATTCCACTTGGTATACATCTTAAGTCCGATTTTTGTAATGTCATAATTATTGGGAAATTTTATAGAATGATCATCTTACATTCCAATTCATGTCATTTTTTATGCTGCTCAGTTGACAAAGATTGTTCAGTAATAAAATAAAATAGTGAACTATTCAAAATATTTTTAACTACTTCTTTTCACTCGCCTTAATCTTTTCAATATTTAGCTGAGAGGTAAATTTCATAAATAAATAAACATATTAAAAAATATTTATTAATAATCTATTAATATTATAAATTAATATTATAAATAATCTATTTAATAATTTGTTTAAAGAAACCCTGACATGTAAATCGTCAAATATTATTGTATCTATCGTACAATGTGTACTGCTGAGAATTCTGAAGATATGTTGAATAATAATTAGTATGGTATTTGAAATAACAAGCAAATGTAAAAATAAATATTAAATATGAATCATGCATTAATCATTTTCATTTGCTAAAAATATATAATTCATAAATATATATTATGTGTTTGCAATTTCATTATATTTTGACATATAATTGTTGTTGAAAATTTTAGTTTTCAGTCTTGAAATAGCTATAAGACTTCTTGTAGATAATTTTTTTAAAAAAAATTCTTTCTATGGCAAATCTATTTTTCGCTATCACTAAATATGAAAATTTTGCTTATCAAATCAAAGCAGAAATTTTATAAATGTATGCTTGCAAAATTTGTATTGGTTCCATTCTATAATTTATATACGAGAGACAAGAGAGTAAGGTCTGCATAAGATGGATAAAACAGAATTCCTAAAAGGATCATTAGGGTTTGTATTATATGCATTATTAATATTTATGAGAAATATTCACTGCTATTTTGGATAATTTAATGTCATTTTTTCAGTTCTTTTTCCTATTTCTGATAATGTGCATGGAAAGATGATGCATTCAAATAAT
>JAOUZG010006535.1:3306108-3317934 GCA_026289955.1 Argiope argentata
TATATATATATATATATATATATATATATATATAATTGTTACGCTGGGACAGCTTGGTTGGCAGGGTGTTGAATTTACATCCCTTGTGCTGGGAGTTCGAAACTCTTCTCAAAGTTCTGCATGTCGGGATTTTTACAACTGGGAGTACTGAGTCAAAGGTGGTCTTTCTTCAGATGTTCATGGGTCCATAATCCCAGAAGCTACAGCACCCCTACTTCCATTGTAAAGGGGGACATGAGAAAAAAAAGTTATTTTATAAAAAATAACTAAAATAAAAAAAATTCATAACTTCCTTTTTCCTTATATCCAAAAAAGGAATTGATTTTAAAAGTTTTTTTTTATTTTATTTGTTTTTAATTTCCTACATAATGTCTTTATGACAGTCATATGACTATATAGTACTTAAGGAAACTTTCTATGCACTGGCGGGTGTAGGTTTGTATTTTTTCCTCTTCGTTATCGATAGTATAAAGATACATATTTGTAACAGTCGTTTAAGTAAAAGCTTGTTTCATCTAGGATAACAATGTTTTTTCTATTTATCTCTTGTTAATTAGTTTTCATACTGGATTCAACTAACGGCTTCTTGTAGAACCAAATGTCTCTGTAGAAGCTCGTGAAAACATTATTATTATAATCTTAAGCTTGAAGATCGTATTTTTTATTTATTTTTAGATGTTATACATACATTTAAAAATTTTGAAAAGGACTTTTGTGTTAGTAACTTTCTCTTCTAGTCATTGTTCTAAATAATAGTACAGTTTTCGGGTTTTTAATTATAGTGCTCTTTCAATGCAAAAATAATGACTAATGTTTTCTCCCTTTCCAGTTTACAATGTTTATTTTATCCGAAGAAATCTTAAAATCATGCCACATAAGACATTTTAAAATTATGGAACACAAATATTTCTCTTTTGATAGCACAAAAATATAACTTTCAATTTGAAACAAAAATAAAATTAAAAGTAGTTACGAATATTTCTCATTACAGATAGCAAGTTCTCTCTATAAATGTGTGTTCCAAAATTGTTTCATTTTTTTAATTAATTACCAAAATCATTTTAAATATAAATTAATAATAACAGGATTTTAATATAAATGATTTCATCATTTCCATATTTTTCATTTTATTGCAAATAATTAAAATCTAAAAATAATTTTTATAATTTTTAAAGAACGATAGCTTATTAATAGTAATATATTTATAAAAAAGTGGTTTCTAAATGGAAATATTCCTTAAGAATTCTCAGTATGCTAATGAGTTTTAAAAATTTCTATTATAAACGGATATTTTAAATAGAAAATTTAAGCAGTTTATTTTTTCTGATTTCACTCCTTTCATCATTGAAATGAATACGATTATTTTTAATGAAAAATAAAATAATGATTGCATTATTTTTACATTAATAATAATCACATCCGATTTACTTTTATTTTCATAAAATAACATTATTTTTACTTCAATTTCACATCGAATATTGAAGAATTTAGAATCCGACCAAAATTGCCTTCCAGGTGTAACAGCTATAAGAACTAAATAGAGAGGAAAAAGTATCTTCCATTTGTGGCTATCAGGCATAAGTTCTTTTTTCCTTTAAATTACGTGATTACGCTTTCTTAAAGAATAAAATAACATAGTTATTAAAAAACCGTAATTACATTGAGCTCTTGAAAACCAAATTTAAATCTTTGAAGATAAAATGCTATAATGAGTGTGAGCTCTAAGGCATTGCATTAAATTAAATGACTAATAAGATATTTCTTTATTTTGAATCTCCTTGAAAATATCTTTGATCTTAATTGATCTCAGGAGGCCCTCTTTCCTTCCTATTGGGAAAAAGCATCAAAATTAAATTAACTTTCAAAGAATACTTAAAAGAATAAGATGTTTCAAATTAATGTAATTATCTTTCTTGTTTTGAATAAAAACAGCAGGATATTAGGAAGTTTTGAATTTTATTCAATTTAAAATATTAAGCATTGCTTTGGCTTTTGACACTTCACTTTCTTTCAAAACCTGCAAAATATAAGAGTGCGAAAGAAAAATTTCCAAAATATGATTTGGTTTTTTTTCCAAAAATAAAGCAAGTCCAGTCTTTATTAATTAGAAATAATATATTTTCCTAAATCATAGATACTGCATACTTTTTTCCCTTCTAGTTAACAATAAATTTTCTCTATATTCAATTGATTTATGATTAGAATAAATTATTTCAAAATTTCAATTTTTTTATCAATATATCTAATATAATACAAAATACAGTCATCGTTTAATTTTATCCATTTTAAAACTGGTAAAGATGTAATCACAAAAGTGTGAAATGTACAAAAATTACTGAGCTTCATATTAATACAAATACATTAAAATATACATTAATACAAAGATTTCAATATTGTGTTTCATGATATACAGATTTAAGTGGAAATAATTTTATACAGATTTATACAGATAGAAGGATAAAAGGAGGCACAATGGCGCAGGATTAGCGCATCTTCCTCGTGGTCTGGGCGTCTTGGGTTTAAGGGCCGGTTAGGGCATGGTTGTTCTTCTGTGTACTATCGCTGAGGTGTGTGAATGCTCCCCCCCTATCTGTTAAAAGGGGCTGTTCAAGCGAATGCGATGATTGTGTAGTAAAGTAGCATTCTTGGCACTAGTTGACGCTACTTCAAAGTCAACAGACGCTCATTTGGTTTAAAATCACTGACAACTGCCATTAGTGACAACAATAACAGGAAAAAAAGATCAAAAGCTGCACAGCTTCAGAATGAGATTTATTCAATATCTATCAGTAATTACAGTGATATTACATATTTTAATTACTTTCTCATCACCAAATAATTGTCTCCATTGTCAATGGCACAAAATACAAAAATACAAACAAAACTTCGTTTGGGATTAATTATCAAATATTGATGTTTGAATTATTTTTTTTTTCAAAATTTCAATACCGGCTTTTGCAATATATTGATTTAAGTGGAAATATCTTTATATTCAGATAGATGGAAATAAGTTGATCGAAATCAAAATTGCTTTAAAAGATATAACCAGTTAAATTAATGTAATTACAGATATATTAAGCATTTTAGTTTTTTTAAAATCACCAAACGATTATCCCCATTATGCTTAAAATAAAGTTAGTGAAACTAAATAAAACAATTACAAATTATAAAAATAGAGAAACGATAGGATAAATACTAATTTATTTTTTAAGAGACTAAGGAAATAAAAAATTTATGTAACTCTTTATATGTATAAAAAAACCAATTAAAGGAATATTAACCAAATACTATTAATTTCATATATAAAATTTCAGAATCATATGCAAAAATTTACATATATATTGATATACCCTAATTTTAAAGGATGTCAAGCCAAAGAATCACATTTTATACTTCAAATAACAAATAAATAAGAAAAAAAAGCCTAATCTTTAAGAATAAGGGCATTTATCATTTTGCATTGATGTTCCTATATACGAGATTTATATACATTTTGCATGCATGATATACGCGGCATGCAAACCCTCAAATAATAATCAGTAAGCAAAGCTTCTATTAAATCATTAAAATGATGTCTTGACACAACTTTAAGATATATAGTTATACACATAATAGATGTACCTTAAAATATTATTAATTTTAAATAATTTTAAATTAACAACTACCAGAATTGCATACAATAAAATGCATATGCATGCATTTATGGGTTTTATCATTTTTGATTATTTCAGAAATAAGTACATTTTGTGATTAACCCTTTATCAGATTTAATTTATTACATATTTAGAATACTTTTAGATTCTGATGTAAAGTAGAAAAGTCAATTAATTACTGATTATACAAATAAATTGATTCTCCTACCCGTGGAAATATTTGTATCTAAAGTATATATTACAGCCTGAGTTTTAGAACTTTTAAGTCATGATGTTCTGCTATTTTTAAGCAAGATCAAATAAATTATTATAATAGCATTGGGAAAAATATATGACTAATGCTTTGGAAAATTTGAATATATTAAATTACACAAGAAATTCTTATTCAAAATAAACAATTTCAGTTAACTTATATGTATATAAAATGTTTGGTATATAAATGCATTTTAAATATATTTTCAATCTATCAGATAAGGAAAATATGTTATTCCTCCTGAATACCAAAACATATTTTATTTTTATAATTTATATAGATTCAGAGAAGCTAAGTCGCAACTGAAAATAATATGAATCTGAGAAAAAATGAAAAAAATAACAAATTGAATGTCCATGAATAAATAATAAAGATTTAAAACATGTTATATATACAAAATTAACTAAATCTGAAGGTACAGTAAGTTATCGTATATATTAGTTTCAATAAAATCCCTTATCCGTGATGTAATGCTGAAATTTTTACAAAAGTGTGTTGTTATGTATGAAATTCTTCTCGACATTAAAGAAATGCTATTTGAAGATAATTCATATAGATTCTATTATTTGAGGACATAACATTTTTTAATGAAAACATATCATATTTCATTGATTTATGCATTGAAATAAATCATCATAATGTATCATATAAATTGTTCGAATAATGAAAGATAAAAGAAAGAAAGAATCTTCAAAAGTAGAAAGATTACACGTTTCAATTGTTAATGAAGAAATTGAAAATTGCTTGAATATCATTGCGATGATAAAAACTCAAATTTTTTTTTAGAATTATGAAATGGAATAATAAGTGATGTTTAGATGAATAACTATGAGAATTCTAAAAAAAACTGCAATAAGTTGTTTAAATTGTATGTATTTAAAATTCGAAAATACTGATTCTTAAATACATAGTATCTTTCTCCAACTTAATATTATGCTTGAATAATTCTTAACAAACTAAAATTCGGAAATCATCAAACAACACATTCTGAAAAACCTCGAAACATACTCAAAAAATTATTGTTCTTATTGTTAACAAGAATATTGGTAGAGAATTAAATAAAATACGAATAAAATGTTCTTAAAATATAAAATAAAAAGTACTGATTAAATAATACATAACTGGATTTAATTGCCGAAAATAAAGATATAATTTCATTCCAAAATAAACAATATAATCGGAACTACGCATTTAAAAAATCTATTAAGAAACTGATGAGATTTATAAATCAACTTGAAAAAATACATAAAGTGTTTCATATTCTTTTTATACAAATAATATTTTTATATAAATAGCAAAATATTTTTATGTAAATTACAGAATATGTTTATAAAAACTGCATAATAGTTTTACATAAATTACGCGATATGTTTATAAAAATTGCAGTAATATGTAAAAATTGCAGTAATATGTAAAAATTGCAGTTTTATATAAATTACATATTTTTTTAAATAAATTTCATAATATTTTTATATAAAATACTTAATATTTCTTATATAAATACAAAACATTTAATGTTCAGGAAACAGTAAAATTCTTGTTATAGTACTTCAAATTGTTATACATTATTCAAATAGACACTTTTAATTTATCAGCGTCTAAAGCAATGTTGCTAAGTGTCATGAAATTATTAATCGTTTCTGTCATCTTACTGCAAGATGCACGAAGGAAAAATGTTTTTCTATTCATTTTCTTTAAAGAGACCATTTATTTTTAGTTTATATGTTCTTTCTGAATTTAAAGTCATGCCATACGTTAAAAAAAGTCATTTACTTTAACTAAAAAATAATTTTTAAAGTCTGATGAAGACAAGCTTACCAATTTATATATCTTCTACATGAAACCTGATAGACCCAAGTGGTTTTTTTCTGTACCAAAGGAGCTGTTAAAAAGGAGCATTTAAAATATCCACATTGAAATTTTGATGCTCAAAGTTCAAAACATATAACTGAATATTTTTAAAAAAATTATTTTTTTCTTATAAATTTTCCTTTAAAAATGCTCTTCAAAAAGGAAACGATTCAAAAGAATAAGATTAAAAAACTGCATACAAAAACTAAAAGAACAAAAACTCTTTACAGATGAAAAAAATTCACTTTTTCGATGCAATCTTTTATATTTTTATTTCACTTCAACCATTTTTTTTCAAGTGTCTACCATGATGCTTTTACTGATGAAGCACAAAATAATTGGCTTTCCTTTTATCTGAGTTGCATTTCTTTAAGAAACACAATTTTGTGTTTCATAATTTCTTTGGATTTTTGCCAAATCGTCTTTCGAGAGCAGGAAGAAGTGATTTTGAGATAGGAAGGAAACAACTTTGCTTTCGGTTTATCTGTTTTTGGATTTTAATGAAAAAGACAATGTGGATCTGTCTTTTGTAATGTGTCTCAAAAATAGATAAAGTTTTCGCGAAATAAATTTATTTTTATGTATATGAGCAGAATTTAATCGCCCTAGACTGCAGAATACTTCTGGATTTTCTTGTTTTAAGATTAATATGAAATGTTTCTTCAGTATTTTATTTAAATCTGTGATTCACAGCAGGTGCAAGCTTTATGAAAGAAATCTTGAGCGCAAATGTTTTCTGGAAAACAACGGTTCCGTAATGAAATATGAACAACAAAATGAGAAAACAAAGATTCACAGAACATAGAAAATGAAGAATTCAACATCACTGCAAATATTTCTGAGACTGAGTTTATATAATTGCAAATATATTTAAAGTAATATTTTTTACAAATTATTGAATAAATTAAATTAAATAGTACTGGTAAAATGCGATAAAAATTAACCTAAAATAAAATATCCGTGATTATGAGAGTTTTATTAAATGCGCTTCAGGTAAATGTATTTTGAAGGAAATTAATACACAAAAAATATAATAAGCACAAATCAAATATTCAAACAGATATCAAGTTAAAGAGTATTACCGTGAACAGTAGTTTTCCCCCCGCTAATGATGTTAGACGTAACATGTTTTCGACCGGTTATTTCAAACGATTCTGTTTATTTTCGTAGTTTATGATAAATTTAAAATTAAACATTGTTAATTAATATATCTTTTGATTCCTTCAGAAGTGCTTTTGAATAAAAATAAAATGGATGAATTGAAATTAAAATTTTCTAATCTGCATTGCGTTACCCCAACTGATGCTTAAAATCCACGTCTTTGCGTTGCTCCAATTGACGTTGAGAATGTATGCATGCATAGGGTTTTGATAACATTTTACATTGTGATTAGACTGCCAGTTCTCACATATACACATCAAAATTTCCATTCGTACGAAAACACGGGTAAGAGCTAGTTATTGAATAAATTAAATTAAGTAGTACTGTTAAAATGCAATAAAAGTTAAGCTAAAATAAAATATGTGAGATGACTAGAGTATTTTTAAATGTGCTTAAGTTAAATGTATTTTGAAGGAAACTAATATACAAAAAATAAGCACAAATGAAATTTTCAAACAGATAGCAAGCTAAACAGTATCATCGTGAATTCTTTACCATTTTTATAATGCACCATAATCTGTAAACCTTAATCTGACCATGATATGATTATACCGCTTTATTTACCAAATTATGTTGTCATTAATATTTCACCTTTATTTTTGCGCCAGTAGTTACGTTTTCTTGCAGAATAATTCCTGGGAAACGAAGAAAAAAAAATTCCATTAGTAAAAATATATTAACACAATTAATTATCAATTAAATATTTTTAATTACTTTTTTTAGTTTACATTAACTTCTTGCTATTTAGTTTACTTTATATGTGTTCTTTAGAATATCATCAGCAGAAATAGTCATGTTACGAAGATATATGCCATGCCCATTTACTAATTTACTGATCATTTAATGGTCATTTACTTCTTTTACTGATATAGCACAACAACATTCTTAATTATTTTACATTTAAAAAAAATGATTAAGAAGTAAGGACAAAAATATGTTTTTTTTTTACTTTAGGATTTCTGTTTTGCTGAAATACCCTTGTGTTGAATGAACTATTTTTCTAATACATTTTGAAATAAATTCTCCGATTGTTGTCTATACCAAACATATTAATATGTTGAAATAAAGAAACTCAATGATCGCATAAATCTAAGTATCGATTTTAAATGCCACTTACTGTTTAACTTTTAGTATTTTAAAAGTCACTTCTTAGAGTTCGAAAGATCCTTTAAATGATATTAATAATTGTATTTTAAGCACTTGAATCCCCTGTAATGGAGAAGTTATAAAATTAAGTCTGTAAGTTATGAAATTTAAATTATATATTAATGCTTGTTTTACTAATCATTTCTAAAAAAAATTAAAAGATGCATTTTGTTGCAACTAAAACTGACAGAGTTATGAAACATTGAATGTTACTAATTTAGAGGATACTTAAATTTTTATTAATAAACTCCATATATACTTTCCAATTAATGAAAATTACTTTTCGGAAATGTAAAAGGAAATTTAAAGCAACAGGAAAATATATAACTCCATAGGGTCTGGCTTTTATCAAAATATTGAAACAGCTTTGTTTTACACGTCAGCTTGTAAAAATACTTTATAATTATGACTAAATAAACTGCATTACAGTATAATAAATTAATGATTTTTTACATTATTCACTTACTTTTCGAAATAGTAATAAATTTTTTTAAAGTCATTTATAGATTTTTTCAATCTGAAATAATGTTTATATTTCAACGATGCCACAAAAATTATCTATACAACGATTACATTAGTGGATAAGTAATTATATTTCTCTATCTATACAACATTATTACATTTACAAGGGAAATTATAGTCGAAGAATATATAAATAAAATATTTTTGATTGATATTTTTCTTAGTATAGAATGTTTATATCAGATTCTATTTGATTTTGTTTAATTACTTTTTATATTTTTTTTATTTAATATTTCATTTTTTTTGTTTGAAAGTTTAATTGATTAAAATAATTTTAAATTAATTCTTCTACAATAGAAATTAATCGACAATTATATTTTATTCTAAATGTGGTAATTATACTATTATAATTTAAAAAATATACATTAAATTGAAGGACAATACTGATTAATATCTTCGACTATTCTGACAGGAAAAAAATTTCTACTATTATTTATACAATTCAAACGTACTAAAAGAATAGAGGACATTGTTGCGAATTTTTACTCATCACTTTATTTTTGAATTTATGTTAAATAATGAATCAAAATGGCAATTTAATTTTTAAATTAAATAATATTTAAGAATATAGTTTTGATTTTGAATGTGAAATTCAAATAAATTTACTATATTTTTAAAAAAAATATTAAGAAATTCGCATTTCATATTTTCATTTAAAACAATTATTTTCTAAATCTGTTTAACCTTAATGAATTCTAAAAACAAAATGTTACTTTTCCAATGCCTTAAAAAGTTTATTCTCAAAATAAATGCATACAGAAGTAAAAATAAAACAATTTTATTAAACTTCAATTTTTATTGAAATTTTTTTGTTTAAAAATCGTTATAATTTCGAGACGATATTAAAAAGGGAAAAATTTGTAGAATGTGAGACTTAAGGTTTACATCACACTTTATTAAATTCGTGTTAAATACGAGACCAGGTGATATAAGCTTTCTATTTTAAGTTATTATTTTTACATGAACTTTGCACGTTGTAGTTTGAAAAGCGGAAGTTACATAGTTAATTATGAAATTAATATGATTGGAATTATGATTATTATAATATTTATTATTTGTATATCTTGAAATTGATTGATGCTTTCAGCTTATGGATGCTTTATAGTACATGGATAAACACCATAATTTAACGGAGAGATAGACAACATCTCTCCAAAAGTAAGAATTGTAATATAGTTTTAATAATTTATTACTTGATCAAGGCGAAAAAATAAACGACATTTATAATATTGAAAGAGTTATTCTTGAAAATACAAAATATTAAGAAATACTTCGTACTTAAATGAGTGATTTTATTTATGCCGGCTTTCAGCCACAGAGGTAGCGCGTCTTCCTCGTGCTCTGGGAGTCCCAGGTTCGGGCATGGTTGTTCTTCTATGTGCTATCTTCTGTGCGAGATGTGTGACTTTGCCCCCTGTAAAAAGAGGCTGTGCAAGCGAATGTGGTGATTATGTAGCTAAGTCGTACTCTTGGCCCTAGTTGGCGCGACTTTCAAAACAAGAGACGTTCCTTTCGGTTTAAATCTGCTGTTGAATCAGCAGGGGGCTTGTCCATGGCTGCCATAAGTAAGAACAACAACATGATTTTATTTATTACGGTATATTCAGCTAAAAAGCCGCATGTTTTCTTAATTATCTTGTCCCGAAGATTCAAGAAATAATAGGTCACAGAGTAACACTATAAAGATATCATTATCTTTAGAAAATTCGAAATATGCAGGTGAAGAACTCCTCTCACGGCTTGTGGAAATCAGAATGTATAACTTTACAGAATAAGCCAGGATTATAAGGAAGGTTATAGAGAGTTCAACAACAATAATTAAATTAACGCGTCTTGGATGGGATTCAAACCCTTGGTCTTGTACTTTACATGAGTGTAGTTTACCTCTGAGCCATGCTGACTATGTACAGCTTCTTTTTTTTGCTACATTATATGCATAGATTTCATTGAAATTATCATTAAGATATCTGTAATTCGTTATACCTTATTATTCAGTCTTTATAATTTTTTAACAACAAATTTAACTTACAATTCTTTTACCTGATACATAAAACAATTTCACATCCTTAGCAGTAATGTGGCGTTAAGAAAAAAAGATAACATATAAATACCTCTGTGAATCCCATAGTTAGAACATTTTATTAGGTAATTTTTAGCGAAAGCAGTACAATATCTAAAAGTGAATATAAATCTATCTAACTATTTTAAAGCATTTTTTACTCTTATATCCTTTTTATAGTTGAGAAGAAAATAAAAGGAACACATTTTATATTCTTGACGCGTAAGCTCTTAAAATCTCTTTTCTGAAACAAAATTTCGACTACTCAATAAAATGACCATTTCAAAGCTTTAGGTTTTTTTCCCCTTTAAGACCGTTCAGTATTATTATTGATTACTCTACACTTTATTTTACAAAAAAGGTATAAGTTTTATTGTTTTCAATCGGAATGTGTTTTAACTTTCACATGTCTAAAAAGTTATGTCATTTCAACTTACGTTTTATGACATTCACAAACGCATTTTATAAAATAGCCATAAAAATCCGTTTACATTGTCAACATTTTAATATTTTTTTTTTTTTCATTTTTATAGACTTGTTAATGCGTTTTAGGACTAAAAATGTTTAACACCAACAGAAAAATTAACCTAAATATAACAAAATATTTCATAGTGAAATAAATCGTATAAAATTTATTAAATGAATTTTTGAATGCCTTCTGGTACTCTAAAGCAGGTTCCTTGATTTTGAAAAAAAGACATAAAAAAGATAAATAAATATGTAAGCTAAATTTCATTATATGCAACATTTATATGAAAAGCTTATCGATTTTCTCAAAAATAGAAAATATTTTCACATTATCTTATTATAGTATTATTTTCAATAAAACTTCCATTCTGAACTAACATCTTAAACATCCTACTCTAATCAATAAAGTAGTACCAATAATTAGTAGATATCTATAGATGTTATATTAGCGGATGTTTCATTTATGATCAGTCGAGAATCAATACTAAACTTCTTAAAAACATAAATACTGATCCATTTCTTTGATTGAAACTTTTGTATTTATAATATCCTTAAAGGCCGTTTCTAATTTTTTTTCCTGCAAATTCCTATGATATAGTTGGTATTTGGTATATTATCAGATATTTTGTCAAACTGGAAAATTATTAATTTTTTTTTTCAATTTCTCTCTCTCTCTCTCTCTGTATATATATATATATATATATATATATATA
>JAOUZG010006535.1:3332062-3343602 GCA_026289955.1 Argiope argentata
TGTATAATTGCATTTTTTTATATAATTTTTTTATTTATATATATCAAATAATGTGAGATAAACTTAAGAATGTAATTTATTTCTAATTTTTTTAAATTTCACAAAAAGCTTAATTTTACTAAAAAATAGCTTTATACATAAATTATCATTTTTTTATTTCAATTTCCAAGTAAAAAAAATACATTTATATATAAAAAAATGCAATTATACAATTATATATAATTGTATTTTTTGTATACATTAAAAAAATGTAGAAATATAAATTAAGACATAAGTATTTCTCTTGAATTATTTTCATTTCTACAAAAAACATAAATAAATGTAAAAGGGATATAAATTGCTTCTTTATAAAATCCTTTATTTATACTCATACTTAAAAATAGTTTTATCTATTTAACACATTTAAATAAATATAATAATAAATATTTACAAGAAAGGAATAAAAATTATGATTTTTAATAATGCATTTGAGCATGTAAAAACAATATGATAGTTGTCAATAATTTTAAAACTGATTGAATTACTAGTTATCATGGATAGCACACTTAAAATAAACACAAGATTATTTATCTATATAGCTATATATTTCTATACAATTGTAATTTTCCGTATTGCAATAAATAAGTATTTAATTTAATAATGTAGAGTATTATCAATGATGAAAGAATCGCTATTATTAACAACTATTTCATCAGTGAAGTTTTTTCAATAGCATTTGTTCATTATTAATTTATAACTTCTAGCCATGTGTAGTATCTATAATAATATTTGCCGACGATATTAAAGAAAACAATAAAAATTCACATGATAACAATTAAATTTAATGAATATCTTTTACATCTAATCAAATATTTGAAATAATCAAGCGAAACATACTATTATAGAATAACGGTATTAATTTAAAACGGTACTAATGAAAGTATACTAACCGATATTAATTTCAAAAAAAAAAAAATTTGTAATAAGAAAGAGTGCATTAAACACATACTTTAAACGAAAATAACAGAAGTAGTTATCTTTATTACAAATTCGTACCAAAATTAAAGATTATAATTATTCTCTAGATAACGGGTGATTCTTATAATAGATGACATTATTATCACCATAAGTTTCTGAATAAACAAGATTTCCTTTAAAAATATTACACCACGAAATAGAAAGCTATAAAACTTTTATTTGTTTATTTATTCAGAATTTACAAGCATTCTTGATTAAGAATATCATATTTTAATATTGCAATGACTTAATTGATAGTTAAAACACGCGAATGCATTTTGAATAAATATAATAGACAAAAACAAATATTGCTTGTGAATGAATGCATACGTGTTGTTTAGTTTTTTTTATTCTTCATTTTTGCTAATTTTCTTGTTACACTTACAAAAAAAGCACAAAGATATGAGAAACATGATGGGCAATTTCAGCATGATTGCTCAGGAAGACACCATTTTGCATTATTGCAGACAAGTATCTTTAACGGATATAATTTTGTATAAAACTGATGTCAACATTTCGAAAAATATAATGGCAACATTAGGAAGGATAAATAGAAATCATTTTAATACTTGCATTTAAGTTTTATTTGTATTCTGAATGACGTCGGAAAAGAGAATGCACAGCCATCTCGATAATGCGATTATCATTTCCGAAATTGCTGCAGTTCACAAAATGACATTTTTATCTTATACTTGCATAAACATTCTGACAAATAGCACTCATAATCATTACTGTTATCATTTGTTTCCTGCACTTCAGTTTTTGGAGTATCGAAAAGCATCCACGGATTGAGTGATGTCTGTTATCGCAGAGACACGAATTCCACTTTGAATATTTTCTTAGGAATAACAAAAGCGGCAAATGGTTTATATTATGGATGTCATAAATTTTGAAAGGAAGAGGGACTGCTTTGGGGTGTAAAAATAGCGGATGGAAGCATTTAGAGAGTATTTTTAACAGGTGAAGGTGGGAATTTCTTAATCGATTTACTCTCTTAATTGAGCAACTTTGTTAAGCCTTATTTCATCGATGCGTAGTAATTTATATAATCTAATTACTTCATATTTATTGAAACAAGAACATTATCGAAGTTTTCATACAATATGGTTGTTGGGTTTATAAAAGTATATGAATCGATTGCCTATCATGTGCAACCGATTTCGTGCAAGGAATATCATTGGAAATTCCTTTTTCTGAAATAGGAAATATTATTACATTAAATAAAGTTAATTCATTAATATAGATAAGAAGTTTTCAGCAGAACAGGGTTTTTTTTAAAAAAAATGTTTCATTTCTTTATTTGATATATCTTTTGGTTCTTGATCTTTCCATTTAGAAATTATTTTTAATGAAATTAAAAATATTATTACATTAAATAAAGTTAATTCGTTAATATAGATAAGAAGTTTTCTTCAGAACAAGCTTTTTTAATTTAATTATTTGATATATATTATGGTTCTTGATCTTTCCATTTTATAAAGTGAATGTTATTACAACATTATTGAAGCTGTCAGATGATAAAGTTGTTTATAAAAGTATATGAATCGATTGTCTATCATGAGTAATCAATTTCATGCAAGGAATATCATTGAAAATTCTTTTTTCGGGAATAGAAAATATTATTACATTAAATAAATTTAATTAGTTAGTATAGATAACAAGTTTTCAGTATAATGTGTCTTTTTATTTTGGGGGGGGGGGGATGATTTCATTATTTGATACATTTTTTGGTTCTTGATCTTTCTACTTTATAAAGTAATTGTTATTTAATTTCAAATCATATCATTAGAATGATAAATGACCTTTGATATTTATTATTGAATTCTTGTAAATAATAACTTTTTTGAAGAAAAGATTTTCATAAAAGAAAGGTAATTTCAAGAAGATCGCTTAAATTTGATTTTTCATTACATCAAAGTTTTGATATTTTTTAACTTTTCTCTACTGCTATTGCAATTTCAATTTTTGTTTACATAGAAAAGATTGAGTTAAATTGACGAAACCCGAAATAAAGAAGAGACATAATGCCGGCATCCTGACACATAGGCAGCTCGTCTTCCTCGTGATCTGGGAGTCCCGGGTTCGAGTCCCAAATCAGGAATGGTTGTTCCTCTGCTTTCTATCTGTAAGGCGTTTGAATGTGTCCTCCAGTTAAAAGGGTGTGTGCAAGCGAATGTGATGAATGTGTAGATAAAGTTGCACAACTTGTACAAAGTAGTCTTTAGCCCTAATTGGCACCACTTCAAACAAGGGACGCTTATTTCGGCTTATATGCACTGATGCGTTAGTGGGTTTGTCAATGGCAAGTACCATTGGTAAAAACTTCAACAACAACAGAGAGATAATTTATGACCATGATACTCTTTCTTTAACATCGCATTGATACAGCTGGCATTAAAAATTCACTTAATAAAGTTATTCCATTCTACTCCAGTAAAGTTATCCCATTATATGTTTGGTAATGTCTGTGTCTTACTAAAATATTCAAATTCTCAAAGTCTATTACTTGAATTTTCAGTGGCTACCAGGGTACACGATAAATTATTTAATATATGAATTTGCCTTACACAATGCACTATTTGTATTTGCCATTGGTCTATATATTATTTATTTTAATCCTACTCACACAAATATCGAAGTTTCTTAACATTTTGAAATGAGTTAAGATTATGTATGTTAAATTGACAACCTCGTCATCTTTTTTCAATTGTTTGCATCTGTTTACTATTTGCGGTTTATACGCATTTTTTCCAACTTTCGTGCAAATTTCTTGACCACATAACTCATAAATTAAAGTTTCATAAATTTCAAATGGAGATATTTCAATTCAACTATAATCCACATGGACCTACAAAAAACATTTTTAAAATATCACTTTTATAAGAAGTGTTAGTTCCAAAAGAAACACATAATAACATCAAAAATGTCATATAACGCAACAAAAGTAAGCTCTGGTGTCAGGACAAGGGAATGCTACAAAGACACTGAAATTTATTTTCTGACAACCATGGCATGAGCTAAAATTTCTTAACAAAGTACATTGCAGCTCTGAAATGACATAAAGGCTAGTTTTACTTTCCATCACGAAACAAGAAAAGTATGTTGCAAAAGCTATTAGAGCTCGCTAAGAACTTGTATGTGACATCTGTTTTCATTTTCTGATGAGAGCAGAGCCACAAAGTTTTAATTATATTCAGAGAATTTTTTTAAGTTGCCTTTGCATTATAAACGTTTTCAAGAAACGTATTTTACATTGTTTAATTAATTTTATTATTATCTTAAATCTCCGAATCTTGAAAATACATTGATATTTTATCAATATTGTCATCTTGAGATGAAATCAAAATCAACTTAATCTAACATGGAGGGGAATGACATATAGCCTACATCTTTATAAAGTTGCCAAAGAGTTTTAAATTAAAATGAAATTTCATCCAGGAAGCTGCAATGCTAGAAAAATAGTATATTAAAAACATAATAAACAATTTTTTAATAGTATATTTAAAAAACAATTTTTCTTGAAAACTGATTGTATATGCCTACAAACGTAAACGTATATGTATGTGTGTTTGTACGTGTATATGAGTCTATGTGTGTGTGTGTACATCTATGTACGTGTGTGTGTGTCTATGTGTGTGTGTGTGTACGTCTATGTATGTATGTGTGTGTACGTCTACGTATGTACGTGTGTGTACGTCTATGTACGTGTGTGTGTATATCTATGTTCGTGAGTATGCGTCTATGCGTGTGTGTTTGTCTATATGCGTGTAGGTGTCTGTGTGTTTAAGTGCACGTGTGTGTGTTATTACACAAAAAAGTTACATAAGTCATGGAATAGCAGTATAAAAATGTAAAGATAATTGTTGTATTACGTACAAACTGAAGAAGTACTGAATTCTCTGGCATGACTTCCATTTGTAATCGAATGATTCATATGAAGAAGTGTCTGACGTGTTTAAGGTTATACGACATAATTAGCATATTTTAAAAGAGGAATGAAGTTGAATCTAAGAAATCATCATATAATTGTGAGGTCCAAAGAGTCAAGAGTATTCTGATAATATATAATTTCCGGCATAACCTCCCATCATGGGCAACATAGTGACGTGACAGAGACCAGAAATGTGCGCGTAGAATTGTCAGTGTCCAAATGCAATCAACATTGCTATTACATAAACAATGAATGAATCATGGGTGGGCGTGTCAGTTAGGACAGTACGTTGAAATTCGGGTTTAATTCAAACCTCTTAAAGTAAAAAACTTCAGATTTCACTAAGATGAGGCACGAAGAGTTATAGGATGAAGCCTGATGAGTAGCAGGTGGCTTCTAGTTACAGATACATAGAATGCATTCAAACATTAGCAGCAGTTTCTAATCTTCTGTATTTCTTTCAGGAAATGAAAACCATTATATTTTTTCTAAACATATATTTTTTTCAATGATATAAAGCCTTTTCACTGTTCAGTTTTCAATTGATGAGAAAATTTTGATACCGTCCAAAAAAGGCAATTTTTAAATTTCCCGAGTTCGAAAGGTTAAAAGCACAGTGAACTCACAGGCCACTTTATAAGGATTTCATGTCAAGCAAAAGCTCAAGAGTAAGAACAGCTGTACAATAACTTGTGCATGACTATTTCTTTAAAAATTTATGAGAGAAAATGTATAAATATTGCACTCCATAATGTAATTGCTAAAATGAACTTTTAAAAATCCAATTAAATAAGTTTTTTTAATGTTTTGAACATAATTGGCATGTAAAATATATCTTAATGAACCTATCTTAAAATCTGTGGTCTATCACACCGTCAAAGGTTTTAGATAGATGCTTAATATATTTAATGATATTTTATTGAATTTTTTAGATATCTTTTTTTGTGACTCAATTATAGTGAAATATTTATTCTTCAGATGATTCATTTATATAATGTACTTATAAATTAGTCAATCCAAATGTGTTGTAAACAAATGTAGTTTTCCCCCTTTTTTTAACAGAAATATCAAAAAAAAGCAAACTACGTCTGAATAAATAGATAGTTAATATCAACGTATTAAATATTATTTTTGAAAATTTTACATAAAAATAAAATGATTTATTAATTATGCTTTAAAAATATGTTTTTGATTTCCTTTTTTTGTATATTATAGAAACTACTTTCATATAATCAACGAAGTTTCGAATTAATCTACAAATTTTAAAAAAATCGCATTTTTTTATTATGAGTATTTTTTAAATCTAATGAGATTAATAGAATTACTTTAAGCTAGAGTGAGAACACAAAAAAAATATTAAAATAAATAAAGGATTACATACAATTTTCTATGACATATAAACCATTTTGAAGCATCAAACTCAACTATACGTGCTTAGGAAAATTTCATTCCATACATACAAATGTTGGTTTTCTCGTTTTTCGTCCATTCTGATTGTATCTTCTTGAAAATGATTCACGGGCTTTTTTATTTGCCCTAATCTCTCAATTTTACCAATTTGACGATTCTGTTCTTTAACTGAAACTACTAAACTTAAACTAATTTTAATTAGAGTGTGCGAGCTGTTTTTAAGCAATTATTAACAAACACATCCTGAATTTGCCTCCAAACAACCTTTTTATATAGATAGTTTGTTACATTCTTTAGTGGCATTAAAAAATTTGGCATTTTAATTGCATTTAATTTTTTTGGCATAGTAAATTATTCCAAATATAATGGCAAATACCATTTATTTTACTTGCTTAATTTATAGTAGTTTCAAATAAAATATAAATAAAAAATTATTACATAAATAAATATTACGTATAAAAATGGATGGAGTTGTGTAAATTTTGTCATTACAATTTGTTTATAAGGGAAGCAATTCTTTTAATTAACTAGAATACCCTCGGAGTTTCCACAGCTTTTGACCCTTTCTGACAAACACAAACGTAATTCTATGTACACGTTCCATTGTGTATGTTCCCGTAGCTGCCTATCTGAACCTCCAATGCGCATATATTGTTTACACTAAGTCCTAGTTGACAACATAAAGTTGGTCCTAAACCCTATTAAAACTAGCGTTTTCAAAAGATGAAAGATTAAATGCATTCTCTATTATTTGGAACTACAAAGTCAGCAGCACGTTGCTTTGATGATTTCTCTTGAGGCTTTCAGCATTCAACTTCTATCTGTTTTAAGTGCTGTAGATACCCATGGTGTTTATAAAAAGCAAAACTTTAAAAAAAAATGTGATCTAAATCCTATTTTCAACGGACAGTGTTCCAACTCCCCGATAACAGCTAAACTATTATTTTAATACTTTTATATTAAGGATTTATATAATTTTTTTTCGAAATACCCTTTTAGATACAAAGGAACATGTATTCAGATTCAGTGACTTTTTTTTTCATTTTTAAGAAAATCAATGAAGTTTTTTCAGGAATTACTTTCGAAACTCATTCCGTTTCATTTTCTATGCAAAATTATTTGTCATTACCAAACCCGAAATCAAACCGATAACTAATTTTAATAATCATCTCTCATTAGAAAAATAACGTCTTTATTACTTCATACTGTAAAAAGGACATTTTTTCTATAATGTGACTTCTTAGCAAATTTAATATATTATCAACGTTTAATCGTAGAAGAAAAATTCAGTCACCAAAAGAATTGAAGAAAAATTGAAATATAAAGTAATATATTAATAAAACATATAAAACAGAATATTTTTTTTCATCATTTCTACCCTTTTAATTGAAAGTAATATTTTTTACCGAAAAAACACCCAAATTCAGTTTTTCGTCATTTCGTTTTGGAGAGCATATATTTCATTTATTTATAATCCACCTAGAATAAGAAGCGATATATAATAACGAATGATGAGCTAATAATATTTATTGATTTAAATCTCTGTATACTTTAAAAATTCTCTTAAAAGTTTTTAATAAAGGCGCATTCTTCGCGATTGCAATTAGTTAAAGAAAACATGTCTTCTATTTAAAATTTTAAAATATGCTCCGAATTCTTTTTAGAAGTGCGTGGTTTGGTCTATATTAAGTGCTATAATTATTATTTATAACTTAATGTATATATCTTATTTATATAATATTTTTTCATATTCATTGTTATAATTTAAAACTCTGTTTGATTTCAAAATTGCTATAAATAAAAAATGCATCATATCCTTGCTACAGCTATTATGTTTATTATCATTGGTGAATTAAATATTTTTACAATTATCCCAATAGATAACAAAATTTCATTCATAGTTAATATATTTATAATTCGGAAATGTTTGGAAACTTAATAGGTATTGTAAAAATGTACAGATATTATTAATTTCATCAGGATCTGATTTAGCCTAATTGGGACCTCGGGTCAAAAACTTCTTTTGGGGCAACTAAAATTTTTTGTTCTTTGAAAAACAATATTTTTTAAAAAGTTCATGTTAGATGAAAACTTAGAAGAAACCGTCTATTCTATTTGGGGCCTTCTTTTTGTCTTTGGAAAACAGTTTAAAAAACGTTTATTAAAGAGGGAAAAGCAAAATAATTTTTTCATTCGGCTTAGAAGCTCCGTCTGACGTGAGGGTCCGGCCCGTAGCATCCTCCCCGTATGCCCCTGATGTAGTCAGGCTCTGAATTTCCTTAGAAGAAAAAAAGTTATTAATTTATACCATTTTTTTAAAAAAATCTTATTCTCTTTAACATTATAAATCGTAAAGATTTTTAGATTAAAAATATTATAATGAAATTACCAAATTCAATAACAATATTTTTGAATAGATTGAAAAAGAATTTCTATTTAAAAATACGCTTAATAAGTACTCGTTTCTTTCAAATTATTGTGGTTCCTAAAACGTTTATTAAAATAATTTTCTAAATTTTCAGATTATATCATTATTTCTTCACAATAAGAAAAGCTTCAGGAAATTAAATGGCGTAATATAGCAATTTTTAGAAATAAATTAATTTTTTTTAATATTTACAAAAACTCTGTTAAAAACTACTTTTAAAAAATTTACATTAAAAAATTGTTTGTATTCATTTCAACAGTTATTTTGAAAATATGTATCAAGAATTTCAGGTGAAAAGTAGAAACAAATATTAAATTATTTCAGTATATATTTATTCTTTTTTCTGAAATATTCTTACAAGGGTAAGAGTGTTTTACCAAATAATTATTCATTGAATTTAAGTACAACAGCTAAAATAAGAAAATACAACAGAACGAAAAATTTTAAATGTTAAATTTCAATATAAATATAACTTTTAAAAAGAATGAAGAGAGATACATATGATTTGAAATACGAGGGAAATTATACATCTAAAATACACTGAAAGTTCAAAAACTAGCATGTTCGTAAATAATAGAGGTGTTCAACCAACCAGTGCAAATCTATGAGATTGATAGTGCGTATATAAGACAGAAGATGCCTGAGGAGGCCTTTACATTGATTCTTGCTGTTATAATGGTAGGCTATCAAAATTGAAGTAATTTTTAACGGTGTTAAATAGACGGTGCACGTGAGAGGGAGCACAACATTTCCGAAAGAGAGAAGAAATTTGGATTTCTTCTCCGACCATTTCCAGGGTCTGCCATGGTTACCAAGTTTTTAGTAAAACTTCAAATCAACATCAGGATAGCTTGAAACGCCTTGATAGAAAAGGGTGATAGACGCTTAAAAAAGAATCGTTACACTAGATAGACATTCAAAATTACCTCAAATTGCTGCGGGTTTGAATGCAGGTTCATCAACATGTATTAGTCTATGAACTATGGTGCGTAACCTAGTTGCCCCAACCCTCTCTTGTACCATTGGTGACTCAGCCATACAAAGTTATGCACCTTACTTGAGCTCTCCAAATCTGCCATTTAGCTCTTAATGATTGGAAAATCATTGTCTGCTTTGAGAAGTGTATTAGGTGGAAAGCCGTGTACGGGTGTGTACAAAACCCAATAAAAACGTGAATTTTTCATGCTGACATTGACTGATCAAGCTGGTGGATGCTCTGTGAAGATGAAGGTGCAGTTAGCATGAAATGGAGCCTTTGATATATGTAGCCTCGACCATGACATATCAGTTGTACTTTAATATCCTTTATGATCTTCTACATGCATTAATGTAGTGTGTGCATTCTGATGGAAGTAGAAAATTCAAATACGATCATGCGCCACCTCATAGTAATAAAATAGTTACCAAATGGCTTCAGGATTCTTAATCTGGAATTCTTTCAGTCTCTTGCCACCTGATTCTTCTGACATGATCATCATAGATCATATCTGAAATGTTTTGCAATTTGCTGTTCTTAGGTATCCACTACCTCGCACCCCCATGCTTTTACTGACTGCCATACAAGAATCATGTTGTGGTTTACAGAATATCTTTACAAAATATTTGATTCCTTCCCTCATCCTACTACAGCAATTTTGAGTACCTGTGGGGGCTCTACACCATATTAGTGTACCTATTTTGGCATTTCTTGCTATATTGTTTATGTGGCAAGAAATGAATGCAATGCATAGATTTAAAGAAAGAAAGAAAAGTATATAATTTCTAAAACTGAAATATTTGCTAAGTAATTACAAGTCAATTAATTATTTTCTGTTTCATGTGTATTTACAAAAAATTCCTTATCACGCATTATTTATAAATTTGAAGAGAGTTATTGATAGTTAATAGTAAAAGTGTAAATAAAAAATGACAAATTATTTTGATACTTTCTATTTGGAACTCAAAAGATACAGCACAATTTCAAATGCCATTATATGCTAGATAATCATAGTATTTAATATAATCAAATTATGTGAACCCATTACTGATTAGCACTTTGTCATTTGCCCCTTCAGAGCACTAAATACTGAGATTAATATGATTAACAATGCCATAAAATGCAATTACTCACAGGCAAATGTGTCATCTGAGGCTACTGTGCATGTTGTACGGGCGTTAAACTGAAATATATAAGTAAAGTGGATCGTTATAACATTTGAATATAGATAATATAAATGCATATTTTGTATTATTTTAATTTCCTTTAATTAATTTTTTTCTATGTCTAAAATACTTACATATCTTCAATAAAATACATTATCTGTGATTTTACGGCTAATATCAAATAACATAAAATATATGATTTTTTTAAATCTCTATATAAGAAATTAAATTTTAAAAGAACTTTGTCAATATACCCGATGATATATGAAATCCAAAGCAAGAGTTGTAAAGGTTAGATTATTTCCCAGAGGGCCATTATTTTTAATTAGTTTGCATTCCAGAACAACGCCACCTATCGGTCTTTCGAAAGTCTGTCCCAATTAACTTTGAATCAGAGGCTCACTAACTTTCGTCCAGAGAAGACGCCTGTCTTCACGCGTCAGCGGTTCCCGCTAAGCTCAGCGGCTACGCGGTAATATATATTTTCAGTCATAATGTTTCCCCATCTCTAACGTCCTCCTAGAGGAAATAATCTAATTTTCTGATTATTAAATATCTCCATGTTTTAATTCTTTTTAATATTTTCCCTGTAAATACTACCCCTGTAAATATTCCCCTTTAACTCTAAATAAA
>JAOUZG010006535.1:3348440-3360735 GCA_026289955.1 Argiope argentata
TTTTCTGAATTTTTAATGTAATATAAAATACCTTTGGTAGTAAACTACAATACAAATAATTCTAGTTAATAATTTTTATTATGAATGCTGAAAAATATTTAAGCCTAATTCATAATAAACATTTCTGTTTAGTTTATTCATCACAATATATAATAAATGAATATATGAATGTTCATGGTATAATTGTAACAAGTAATATAAAAAATATTTTTTTAAATTAATCCTTACTTAGGTTAACAAAAAATATATTTTAGTTACTCTTTAATCAATAATTACAATTAATATAAATCTATATAGAAATATGATAGAGTCACAATATTAAGCGACAAAATAAAAGCGGATATCCTGGCAATTTTCCATTCTCCTTTCTATACAAAGTGTTCCAAATCGCTACCCAAGGAGTGGGTAGCATACCAACCAGACTATCCAGATTCAAAAATTACAATTACTATAAATAATTCATCAAAAAATATTAACATTGAATTTTCAACGCGAATTGAGAATTGAAAGCCAATTGTGGCAACGCAAAATGCATGATTTTTCTAAATAAGTTGGGGAACGAAGTACACTTTAGAAACTTCTAATTTTGGGTTGTCTGTATTATTTTAAATCAAAAATACTGCAAAATGAATTGAAAAAAATTGATTAATTAACAACGTTTGATTTTAAATGTATCAAGCCTTATGAAAATGATCATAATCGTTTCAAATAATCAGCCGAAAATATGTTGAGTCTAACCACATTGACGTTCGGAAAAAACAAACTGAATTCGTTACTTATTTGCGAGGAAAAGAAATGTTTTTTTGGCTAGAAAGCTAGTTTTCATTAAATTGTAGTTTTTAATTAATTAATAAAAATTAATGCATTAACAATTGAAAAAACTGTATTAACACCAAATATCATTCACGACATGTATAAAAATATTTATTTGATCTTCATTGCATGAATAGAAAGTCTTTAGAAATGAGTGAAAATTTGAACAATATATATTTATGTAGAAAGAGTGTAAGCTAATATTAAAAAATTGAAGAAAAACTTTGTATTATACATATAGTTACACAAACACGCACACGCACACATATATATATGCATACATATGTGTGTGAATGCGTGTGTTTTACAGAATTCACATTAAGAATGAGAAATAAAAATAATTTTGGAATGCTAATTTTTAACAAAATTAACTAAATATTTTAATATATGTCTTCTTTGTAAATGAAGTGGAATGCTTCATCAAAAAAATTTATTAAATTGTGTTTTTTGTTTCAAATTGTTGCGATTAAGCTATAATGGTAAATTTTATATTTCCCAGCATCATGTAATGATGCATTTAAATAAAGTTTTCAAATAAATATTCCATTACAACTATTATTTGATTTTTAAAATTTAGTTATAATATTTTGATTAACTACTTTTAATGTATCAAGAATACCTAACACTTTAGCATAAATTCTTCACGTTATTTATTTCCATAATGCATAAATAAATTTTATTCTCAACTTAGAAGATATTTTAACAGTTAGTAAATGACTTCCCTTTTTTAAAACTTAAAAATCCATTATTAAATTATAGGTCATTTTACTTTCATATCACGGCAGATAAAATTTTTTGTGCGTTAATAAAAAAATTCTCTCTTAAAAGCAGAATCTTAAGAAAACTTCTCCTGCGGCGTCTTTTGCCCCAGGGTAGAGAAATTACCCCAACCACAGAAAAGGAATGAACGAGATTTTCTATACGCTGGGGTCTTTCTTTTAAAAACTCGAAAGCATTAACATATCAGCGGCAGCTGCTGGTCCGTGTCGTTCATCAATGTCTGAACTTAAGGATAATGGAAACTTAAATTATCTGGAATAAACACAATTTTGAAAAAAAGTGAGGAGTCTTAAAAATGATTGATGTGGAGCCTGGTGTGTTGTTAATTTATCTTTGTTAGTTTCCAAGAGAAATAAAAGGGTAAGAAAAAACTGTTATCTAGCACTTTGATATGCGACTGGCTCTGAAGCTAATAAAGTAGTCAAGATTGGCTTGTCATTCTGGGGAGAAAAAAGGATTATGTTGCAGTTTTGAATGCCTAGTTTACATGACGCTGTGGAATTTTTAAAGGGTAAGATTTTTCTAGCATTTTTCTTTATGCTTGTAGAGAACCCTCATATATTTATTTGAGTCAAAAAATAAATAATAATCATTCAGATAAAGAAAAAAGGAATTTCATTATTTATAGCATTTTTTTTAAATTCAATCTGATCGTTTTCGTATACTCCTAATGGTTTATTCATTATTTAACCTCACGCTCTGTTAAGAAAAGTTTAATTGATTTCATTTTATGCAATTAACTTTTACTAACGAATATTTGAACATAAATGAAGTTGCAAAATAATTTTAAATGGATGTGCATTAAGCTAAATCTAAATAAATTATATGAAAAAACTGTTTTTGAATTTCAAAACATTAATCCATTTATTTTCATGTATACAGTTTTTATGTAATCAATTTATTTTTTATGTTATATAGTTTATGAAATTATAAACGAAAGTAATTTTTAGATAGACTTTTGTTACAAATTCCAAGGCACTTTAATTCTCTAGAATCGTCTTATAAGATAAGATATTCTAGATAGATTAAAACTTTTATATGTTATTATATTTCACTATTCTTTTCAAAACTAGTCCCAACTTTCCAAAAAGCTCTAACTTTTAATTAAATTAGGAGCTAATAAGTACCATTTTTATTATATATTATTAAAAGAAAATAAATTTTAACTTTATTTATTTAAAGAAGAGGTTTCGCAATAAACTATTTTCCATAAAATTTTATTTTATTTTTTAAAAATATCTTCTAACATTTATTCTTAAAATATTCTCATGATTGGAATTTTTGGATTCTTAACTTAAAAACCGCTACTAGTTAACTAAGGAAACGTTTAGTTAATTGCATCATATTAAAATTGATTATCTCACATGGTATATTCCCAAACTATTTTGATGAAACATAATATGGTTCTTTCGGACTTACTATTATTTATGTTTTGCATATTTCAGAATGAAATCCCCCATCAACCAAAAATAGTTGTTTGATCGAGGAAAAAAGGGTTTCAATTCTATGTTTCACAGTTGCATACAACGGGCGTTTTTTTTGTCCGAAATATGAATGTAGGATAAAAATCGTCAATTTTCGTCCAATCATGAAATATAACATGGAATTTTCGTTCCGAATGATTTAAAGATTCCATTAGTTGTAGCAATTATTCTACTACCTACTAAGGCCTAACAAATTTTAGCTATTCCTTCTATAAAGTACTTCTACTAAGTACTTGATCCGAATAGATGTTTTGATACATTTTCAACTTTACCCTGCCTGTCTGATTCCTTACAAATGTCTTTTAATTTATTTTCAGACTTAAATATAATGCTTAAATTACTTTTAGATGTTCACAACATGTTATTTTAGTTCCTTATTATTTCATTCTTCTAACCCCATGTCAATTCGCACACGTCATTTGATTTATTCTGATCATATTTTTAAATTTTCACATTAAATTCACTTGATTGAATGTTCACATAATTTATAAATATTATAATTTTCATAATAAAATTGGGCACAGTTTCACTGCTAATCTGTTCAGCCCGAGTACCATATTTGCATCGATTTGACGAATATTAATAGTTGTAAGCAAAAAACAAACCATTCATAACGATTGTAATTCAATATTAAAATTGCTTCGAATACATAGATAAGTCAAGTTTTCATTGAAAGATGTTCATTTGAATCACCGTAAGAAAATACTCCCAAAACAGAAGGTGTAATCTTATTAGGCAGTAAAGAAAATAAAACAGTTAAGTAGTTAATTTGTACTGAAATAATGACTTCAAATATTGGCTTGTTGTTTTGAAGCAAAACAAATTATTATTGAAGTATTTTTTCATATGATTAGCGTTCTTAGCTCATATTTTATAATATAAACTAAGCACCCAGGTAAGTTAAATTCACTTATATTGTAATACATCTTAAAAACTATTTTTCATTCTTACTTTAACGTTAGCACAAGTTATGATTTTTTTAAATTTTAATTGTTTAAAATAATAAAATATTAGATAACATACTTTAATGTGATATGAAATATCTTTAAATCTATGCATTTAAACTAATTAAATAAATAAATTTTATATTAAAACGAATTTTACCATGGGAAGTCAAAGAGAAACAGATAAATGGCGCAGTTTAGCAAAACTCTCAAAACACAGGAAACGTATTATTGCTGTTTATTAAGAAACATCAGGCTATGTCACATGGGGATCTCATGAGTAATTTCCAAAACTTTCATGAAACGCATTTTAGAAAATTCTCACGAACTCAAGATCATAAATGATATATATCGCAAAGATTACTCCCCCCTTACTTAAGAAATATTTCTGATTAGCAACAAACTTTTATTTCTTTTAGGAAAAAAAATATAAGTTCCAATATTAGGAAATATATTTAGTGTTTCCTTTCCTCCTTTTTCAAAGTTAATGAAAAAACATATAATGTTCTTAAAAAAATTTATCTTCAAGAAGAGAAATACTGAGACAGTTAATAATTCAAATTTTTATTAATTTTTTTTAAAATTTTCATCCTGATTTTATGTTGGGAAAATATATTACTTTTGAGGTTTCAGTAGATTTATCGCTCCCTTAAAATAATATCCACATAATATTATTAATTCTGAACAAATATCCGAAGTTTAATAATAGTCCTGCTTGTTTAAGGGATTTTTTTAATAAAGTGCAGAAAAATAGAAAGATTGAAATGGGAAAATTTGTGTCTTGCTCTTTTTATTCCTGACAGAAGTTTTAGAAAAGCTTATGGTTTATGTTGTTATGTTCTTTTATCGCGGTTTTATAAAAACGTCCAGTTTTTTAATCATTATTATTACGACGATGATATAATATAATCAATGAACTTTTTAAAAGCTTGAAAAATTATTATCATATTTTTTTATCATGACTACGTATATTTGTGGAAAATTATTTTAGCTTGATTAACTAAACTGGAGTCCCCATAGTTCAAAATAAGCATTTGGAATATAAAATCATTGTATTTTTTTCTACACATATTCCTGCGTTTTCATTACTTTTAAAACATTATTTTGAAATAAGGAACACAATTACCTGAAGACGTTTAAGTTCCTCCTGCTTCCAACATATTACATAATTTAATTACTTTTAATAATCGTTTACACTAAGGAAACTTGTGAAAGCAATGGTAATTTCACAAAGAGTAGAACTAAGACATGGAAGACTTATGTATGATTTTAAAAGTAAAGAAAACGAAAAGTATGACTAATTTTTAGATGCACTTTCCAGTTTTCTATTAGATCAAATGTCAATACATGAATTTGTTGAATTCATGATATCTTGAATCTGTTGAATTCATGACATTTTGAATCTAATGACTAGATGACATTTTGAATCTGTTGAATTTACGACATTTTGACTCTGTTGAATTAATGACGATGCTGATTCTGCTCATCATGAAGGTATGGTTCAAACGAAATTATAAATTAACTATAGAGTACTAAGTTCAAGGTTATGGATATCAAATTGCTTTTAAGAGGGACTTAATATTATAACATAATCCGTTTCTAGAAGTCATATAGCCAATTTCCTCTGCAATGGTGAAAAAAATGAATAATGACTAACTAAAATAATAAATATTACAATGAGTAAAGTTTGGAGTTAAAGAATATTCTATGAATTAATGCACTAAGTAGAACACAAGTGAAATGGTAAAGCTGTCTATATGCAGATGTGAATTAGAGGTGGTTAAAGATTGTATTGTGGATCAAAAAGTGAAGGTTTTAAACAATGCATGGAAGAATTGAAAGGAGCGTTATAATCGGAGTAATTTTACATTGTCAATAAGGGCATTTAATCCTATTTGTGTTTCTCGATGATAAAATGAAGTTCTTGAAATTCATATAAAAGACTTCTTAAGAAAATATGAATATTTGTAAGAAATCAACCAAAATATCCATTTTTAAAATAATTGCTCAAACATATTCTTATTTTATTTTAAAGATGGGAAATCTACATTTATTTTATTTTAAAGATGGAATATATACATTTTTATTTTATTTTAAAGAGGTTCAATATATTAATATATTTTATTTTATTCTCTAGCGTTCACAGATTTTATTCTTTTTTATTTCTGTCAATATATTATCATTTCTTCCTAATGACTTGTTGCTTAAGGGTACAATGGACGATAAAAATATAAAAAATTGATGAAATTTGAGATACTTTTATTTTGATCGTTTATGTCTATTTAGATTATAAGCTATTTTATTTTAAAGATGGGATATATATATATATATATATATATATATATATATATATATATATATATTAAGAAGATAAATTATTTAATATATAAGTTATTAATTATGAATGATAATTTTTAAAGTCAATTATTTTTCACCTAATAATTACAACAAATATAATACTTCTTGAAGAATCATTCTAAGAAGTTCTAACAAAACCACACATTATCAATTTCAATTATAAAAATTTTCCTTAACATTCAGATATATTTAAAAAAATATCTTTTTGTTCATTTTCTTGAAATGTCATCATTAAATCTTTTTACAATAAATATTAAGGATTACTCTCTAGCCTTAAGAAGTAGAAAAAAAGTTAACGACTCTGCTTTCAATGGCAAAATTGCGGAGAGACTTAACGGTGTCTCCCTAAAACTGCGTGTATTTGTTAGATGGATATTTACTTTTTCCCCACTAAGCACTTTATTCTCATAACATCCTTTTACAACTTTCTTCCCAAGTGATAACAATAACTGCAAAAGTGTAAAAATAAACCGTGAGAAGATGAACATAATGGCAATTTCAGGGCTGCAAGGAAAACGGGAGAAGGCTTCTCAGTAACATCTCCTCATTCTTCCATCATTATTTAATTAAAATTGTTTGCCTTCTCCCGGTATTCCTCAAGTTTCTCTTTTATCCAGGAAAAGCTTCATTTGGCTTATCGCAATTTTCCAGATTACGGGAAGTCCTCTCTTTGGAGTTTAGCCACCCCCCCCCCTTCAACATTAATCAGTCGCCCCGGCATAATCAATTCCAAAACAACGCATCTGATTAGTTATCAACACCACCTTCCTCTGCTCTGCCAGTGTCCTGCCCTTCTTTAAAAGTAAATTAATTTTGGTGGCGCACTCACATTGTTTCTTGTTTCGTTTTAATTGGATATTTTACTGGCAAGTTCGTAATGGAAAGACTGGCGGACTGATAAGTTTTCGATCGGTGAATAGTTTTCATTAAATTTCCTCGGCTTTTCGGATGGGGTGGGCTTGCAAAAATAAACCCGAAGATAGGTACATCCCGAAAAACATTGTTCTTTGTTGGGCACTGTGCAATCACCAAATCTCATTATTTTCAAATACCTTCAATGATTGTTGTAATTTCTGAATATAATCCAACTATGAATTATCTGAAGAAGTGATAAATAGATAATTTGCATTTTCATTAAATAATAAAAGTGGATTTTTTTTTTCAGATATTCAAATTAAATGCATAAAAATATTTTTGCTTTGCAATTTAGTGAGTGATGAATATTCTGGTTATAAATTAGATGCAACAATCTAGAATTAAATAATGAATGTCTACATATGGCATATCATTTTTATTATCTGTAAAGTTTGCGTAGTTAATTTTTATACTTAAAAATATAAACATATTTATACGGGTTAATTACTTTATTTCTTCATTATTTTCTTTCAAATATTTTTCAAACAATAGTCATATCAAAAGCTATCCTGTGAGTCCCGGGTTCGAGCATAGTTGTTCTTCTGTGTGCTATTTGTGAGATGTGTGACTGTGCCCCCCCTAAAAAGGGGCCGTGCAAGCAAATGTGTGAAGGTGTAGCTAAGACGTACTCTTGTCCCTAGAGGGCGCTACTTCAAAAACAAGAGACTCTCCTTTCGGCTTAATTCTGCTGCTGTATCAAAGGGTGGGCTTGTCCATTGCAAGTGCCATAAGTAACAACAACAAAAGCTAACCTTTAGAGTCCTTTTAATTATTGAAGAATAAGGCATATTTTATGCCCATTTTAGGAAAAACTACTTTTCAGAAATTATTTAATTACTAAAGTAATCGGCGTACTTTTTTATCCGTTTTCATAAAAGCTTTCTTTTATAATCATTAAAGGAAGTGACATATTTTTTACCCAGTTTAAATAATGATTAATAAATTATATACAATTCTTTTTCAGTGTGTAATTATAATTTCATATCAGAGGGAAATAATTAAATACGATAGGAAGAATATAACATTTTCTTAGCGATTAAAGATTTCATTTCAAGATATGGCATGATATTATATTTTAATAAAATTAAAATATAAGATAGAGAGATAAAAATAAAAGGGATAATCTTACATATTTTCATAAAATTAATGTTAATGAAAGTATATAAAAAAGGTTGAAATATTGTTTGATTTATTTTTATAAAATCAAAATCTATGAAGGTAAACGACGTAGAAGGGGGGAAAATGCCAATTTATTCTAAGTTGGATAAAACATTTATAAGTTATTTGAGAGATGACCTATGTAAAAGAAAGTACAGCTTAAATAAAATATCGAATATATTTATGTCTGAATAAAGACTGATTAGGTTTGCATTTGAAACATATCAATTAATTAATTTTCACCACAGCACTCCCTATTGATTTTTCTTCTATTTTTTATAGAAGGATTAGGATTGATGTAAATACTCCTTCCTAGATATGCCTACTGCAAGCAGTGACTTAAATTGTATTCACTCTTGATATTTAGTTCAGTTTCTTCCCTTAAATCTTAAATAGCTTCCTCTCCACTATAATTATTCTCCTTAAAACTTACCAAGGGTTGAAGACTAGCTATTTCTGCCTTAAAAGGAAAATTTTATGGCAAAGTAAATGTCAAATGCGTCTTTATAGGATCAAGATAACTTAGTGCTCATAAAATACTCACAGTGATTCTTATTTATCTTTATTTCAATATTTTAGTACAAATGTAATAAGGATTTCATGTTTTTCCCAGTATTATTATATTTTCTGAGTTTTAGTAGAAGAATGAAGATTCTCAAAATTAAATTGGAAGAATATTTGACTATCTCTACAGAAATTGCTGTTCTATAAAGACTTTTTATTTAATAAGAATTTTAATTAAATTCCCTCTAATTCATTTGCATGTTTTGTCTATGATATAGCTAATCTAATGAAATTATATTCCCAGCTGCTATTTGAATAAAACTTACAATTCTGTATTTATTCCTTAAAACATTTTTTTATCATTTTTTTAAATTGCTAATTATACATTTAAACGCATCCGTTTTAATACATGCTTTAGAACGTATAATATTTAAAATTCTCCTGATTTAAAAAAAAATCTTAGAATAATGTGTTTTTAACCTATTAATAAACAATTCACTTTCACAGAATTGGTAGAAAGATTTATTATAAAAAAATTATAACTGAGGACTACAACCTTTTCAAGTTCAGTTGTTCCTTTATCCTAAGTTTTAAAATAAGAAAAATTATCCGAAAGTTACAAAAACAATCAATATTTCAGTAACTGGATGTTTCAGTGAGTGTCACTTTCAGTAACCAGAAATCTATATTTTCCAATACATCAATACACCAACAATTAACTGCCAATTTCTTTCTTTTTTCAGACTCTTTGCTAGAGAAAGGACTTCATGTGGTAATTAAAAAAGAGCTCTTAAATGTAGAAGAATTCATTTTCAATGGTAAAAAAAATCACAATGAATAAATCCATATTCCGTACGCGATTCAAATTAAGACAATAAGGACTTCTCACGAGTTTTCTCGTGTTTGACATCTCGAGTTATATCTTAATGCGGTTTTTAATGTGTTAAGAATCATTTTTCTATTACACATCATATTCAGTAAAAACATAAATTATGTGAAAAATGAAAAAAAGAGGAAATATATACTAATTTAAAATCAGTATTTGAAACAAAGAAGCAAAAGGGTCCAATGTAAAAATTATAACTAAAAAAAGAGAAATTCATTGATAAAGAGAGAAGCGTAAAATAATTAATTTATGGAAGAAGTAAATCCAGTTAAACATGCATTTGTACTATTAGAATGCTTGATAATAAATCCAAAAAATACTACCAAAAAGGAAGGAAAAAATCATTTTGACAAATATCGGCATTTAAAGTCATCAAAATTGTAAAATTAAAATCTTTCTCCTGGATTCAGGATGTAAACTTCTTTACCACAGAACTTCTTCTTCTGTATTTTTCTTCACTTTTCTCGCATGTTAAATAATAGCTCTTGTACTTATGGAAAAATAGATATCAACAGTTGGAATGAAGCATCTTCTCTTTTTACACTGTCTGGGTACCTAATAAATGTATCTTTCCAAATAGAAAATCAATATTCTGAAAAGATTCATAGCATTAACTTCACCAAGAAAAAGAATCGTAAACCTAGTTAATTTCATTATTTATACTAAGCAATTTAATGAACTATAATAATTATACCAATTTTCATTCTTTAAAGTTTCTTTTTATATATATTTCTTAATATTTGAATACGAAACAAAAATTATTTCTAATTTCATTCTGTAAAAGAAAATATGTAGTGTTCTAAATTTATATTCAAAATAGTATTTTAATTCAAATTTCTTGTACTCAAGAAAATAATCATTGCTCTTTATATGATTTTTTAAAATCAATCTTAGTCTTTTTTTATTTTTAGTTCAGTTTACTTAGATTTGTATTAAACTGAATTATTATCTTATGAATCTGTAAATGGAAAGTGATATGATGTTATATATATTTGATATTGGAATAAAGAGTTTAATTAATATTTCTGTATTAGCTAGAGTTCTAATTATTTGTCAATGCATTTGCTAAACGGAGGATATTTTATCCAAGGAAGGATATGACTATGTTTCCCCGCACTTAATCTTTATGTGAATGAATCACTGAAATGAATAGTTTAGTGCATTACGCTTCCTACAAAATTTCATATGATTTCAATTTGCTATAATTAATCTCATAAATACTGTTTTGAAATGTGATTTTAATATCCAAATATATTATTTTCTTTGCGTACTTAGCTTCAATATGCATTAATTCTAGTGTGATTTAAAAAATAGATAAAATAGACTTCCGATATTTTTCTTCTCTCCCAACTGTAAAATAAATAAAATGTAAAAAATAGTACACATATATTTATAAAGAATTGATTTAACAATCTGTGTTATAAGAATGAATGTTTAATGAATCTATAAAATATTCCAATGAAATGGAGCATCTTTTATGTTTATCCACTAAAGAAGATTTATTAAAATCTGTAAACGATTAAGAATCGAGTCAGTAAGTTAAAAATACTTGCGTGGTTTCGGCATCCAAAATAATATGAAAGACAAGAAATCCCTTATGTTTACAAATACTAAGAAATCTGGATTTAACACTTTCAATTCAAAATCAATTGAAAACCCATTTATTTTAAAAACTTAAAAACCTATATGGATTCATCTGTATTTATAAAATGTAGCTGAAGTCTCAATTTCTGTTTATTTATTTATTTAAAAGGTGGCACAGTTTTTTTAAGTATAAATACAGTTTTATTTCCATGGAACTTTCAGAACTTTATGATAAAAATAAATACAACTTGAATGACATGATTAAGTAATGTTTAGATAAATAATCTGCTTCTGCTTCTTTAATGGACAAAGTGGTTTTCAGTTGTTCAGTTATCTTCATTCCATGAAAGCATGAATTTATTAAAAGTGAATTTGGTTGATTTTTGTTTTCCAATTCTTATAAATATTATTCAGGAAAGCTGCTGATCTTCTAAAGCCTATCAAAGGTCCCGACTTTTTGTTATAAAACTTAAGAATTTAAGTCTCTAGAGAGTAACTTATGCGTTTAAGAGACTTATGTGTTTGCTCTTGCCTTTATAGATACAATAGATTGTAGAACTTCAGGTAACATATGTCCTAGCTAGTTTGAGCTCCATATTCATTGATCATCAATGATGGTTCGCTCAGTAACGCGCCATTTAGTAATGTTGGGCAAAAACAATCATGTGATTCTGAGCCAATGATTTTTTTTTCATTTTGTCAAGGTATTAGGTTTTAATTTATGTTATGTTTTGCAACATGGTGGTTTTAGTTCTACAGCATTTTTATAAATTAGGCTACGTTTATCCTTAAAAAAGTTTCTATAAAACTCATAAATTGTGTTTGATTTAAAATCCTATATAGTGTACGACAAATGATTGTTATATATA
>JAOUZG010006535.1:3361135-3392639 GCA_026289955.1 Argiope argentata
ACACACACTGAAGTGGCAAAAGTCATTGCAAATATACAGATGGCAGTAGTATCGCAGCGAAAAAGTATAAATGCGCAGTTTGCTTTCCAGAGCTTTCATTTGTGTTCAAGTTATTCATGTAAACAGGTTTTCGTGATTTATGGCGGCACGCCGAGAATTAACAGACTTTGAACGTGGAATATTAGTTATAGCTAGACGCAGGGGTCATTCCATTGCGGATATCGTTACTGAATTCAACATTCCGAGATCCACAGTATCAAGAGTGTGCCAAAAGTATGAAATTTCAGGCATCCCATCCCATCATGGACAGCGCATTGGGCGACCACCTGCACTTAACGGCCGAGACCGCCGACGTCTGTGTAGAATGGTCAATGTTAATCGACGCGCAACACAGACCAGTAAAAAACCGTGGCATGGTCAGATGAGTCACGATTTCAGTTGTTACGAGCTGATGGTAGAGTTCGAGTGTGGCGCAGACCCCACGAACCCATGGACCCAAACTGTCAGCAAGGCACTGTTCAAGCTGGTGGTGGTTGCATAATGGTGGGCTGTTTTTACAGGGCATGGACTCGGTCCTCTGGTGCAACTTAACCGATCATTGACTGGAAATGGTTATGTTCAGCTGCTTGCAGATCACTTGCAGCCATTCATGGACTTCACGTACTCACACAACGATGGGATTTTTATGGATGACAATGCGCCATGTCACCGGGCCAGAACTGTTCACGATTGGTTTGTAGAACATTCCGGACAGTTACAGCGCATGATCTGGCCACCTATATCGCCCGATATGAATCCCATCGAGCATTTATGGGACATCATCGAAAGGCCATTTCTTGCCCCTGCACCATCCACACTTTCAGAATTATGGACGTCTATACAGACAGCATGGCTCAATATTCCTGCAGAGGACTTCCAACGACTTGTGGACTCCCTGACACGTCGAGTGGTTGCACTTCGCCGGGCAAAAGAAGGACCGACACGATATTAACAGTCATCCCATAACATTTGTCACTTCAGTGTATATATAAATAATTTTATCTGAAACAGATACATATTCCACGAAGCAGAGACTCTTTGAATCTTGTAACAATGGGAATTTCAAATCAAAATAAAACAATTTTATATTTCGAAAAAAAATTAATTTTTGTTTCCCAAGTATGCATCATTTTTAATTATCATATAATATAAGGTAAAATGTTTAACTTTAAATAAGTAAATTCAATTATGTTTTTAAATTTTTTTTCCATCGGGAATTTCAATGCACTAATTTCCATTATGTTAAATCTGCGAATTCTTTTTCAATTTTTCAAAGAAATATTTTTGATTTGTGAATAATGATTTAAATTATGGCAAGTACTTTTATATGATAATAAATAAAAAATATGTGTGGATTCAATAATAAATTTGTCGACTTCTATTATTCAAATGCTGCATTTTTATTCTTCTGTTTGTTTCATAAACATTGCAGCTGTTAAGTAATTGAATTATTCTCACAAATATGAATTTTTTTGTTAGCATTTACAACAAAATTTTATAAATAAATAAGCAATTTCAAAAAGGAGGTGCATTTTATGTTTGCATTATTTTTCAGTATGAATAGAAATTAATTTGGCCTAAAGAGTTATATCTCCTTATTATACTTTTTATGATAAATCTCCTAATGGATTGTTAAGTTTTCACAAAAATATTACATAAAAGTCCTTTAGTGTAAAATACCTTTCAATAGACATTAAAACGGTTATTTATAGTCGATATTTTACAAAATGTTTGACTCTAAACATATATATTATATATATTTCCTCACATACCAATTTTAAGTGAATTAAAAAGCTTAAAAAGCAGGACAGCTATATACAAATAGAAGCCACATTATTTACAACAGTATATAAATAAACCCCTCAACAAAAAATACAATACGGTTATATACATTCCAGTCATAAACCATAAGACGCGTTTATATAGATACATATTTGGTAACGAATGTTGTGTAAATATAATCTACTTATTTCATAGCTAAATGTTCTTTAAGTAAACCAATTATATCAACGTAATAAAATACTTTGATACATTATCTTTCTTTCAACAGAATTTACGAAGTAAACACTCATTGAGAAGACATTAAAAAATAAATAAGCGAATTTACTGCTTTGGAAGTATGCATTCTTCTCTATCTCTCCCTATTTATTTAATTAATTACAGTAAACAACGATGTCTTGAGACTCATGCAGTAAACAAGCGAGCGACGCGGGAGGTGTTAAACTTAATTATGCGACTGAGACAGTTTGAACTGAATAATGACTGCAGCAATTACTGCGCTATTCATTACGAAGACACTACAGAGATTTAAAAATGGGAGAACTAGCATCTATTACCGATTCAAAGATTTAAAAGAAGAGTTATAGAAAGGGGATCGTTGGACAGAAAAAAAAACTGTCTCCAACAGGAAATGATTTGAACAGAAAGGGTGATTAAGTGTAGCACGGAGAGAGACAATAAATGAAAGATTACATACAAATGGGGAGTCATTGTCGTCGTGAAACGTATTGTGAGAAATCCAATTTATAGAGTAACTCTTTTTTTTCCTTTGCCTTTGTTGTTACTTGCTTTTTATTCGAAACCTTTAAAGTAGGGGAGGGATAATTTACTGCCACAGAATTAAATTTTGGTGAAGATGAAATACAGTAATCTATTTGTTGAATAGAAACTCAATATTTTTGAAGATGACTTTATAAAAATGGAAGGGGGATTCTCCGGTAACGAATTATAGTTCTTTTCTTTTCAGGCTTCTCTTTCTCATACTGGTTACTCTCCTCGACTTTTAAATCAAGGCATTGGCTTACATATTTCAGCCAGGTTCATTAGAAATGTGATTTTGAGTCGGACTATTCTTCGTCTGCAGATTCTGAATTCTTTTATTTATTTCTTCAAATGAATCAATGAATTGAAACAATTATTTTTATACAATCGAAATCTGGAAAATAAAATGCAGCAAATGAAACAAGAATGGCTTGGCATTAAGTTTAATTAGCTCAATTATTTAAGAATTAAATCTTATTTTGAGAGGGAAAAATAATTTATTCATTAAATTCAAACCTACAAATGACTTTAATCTGCATCGCATCTATTCATTTTTCTTCTTCAGCAGCTTGAATACCTACAGATTGTTTCTTAAAAACTGCTGAGTTTTAAACGTAACAACATTATTTTATTAATTTACGACAGTAGTTTAGTAAAATAAATATGCAGCATTACAAAATTATTAATTTAAGAATTTATAGAAAATGAATTCTCAGGCACAAAATTCATTTTTCATCATTCTTTCCTGTTTACGTACGTAGTACAATAATAAATATAATAATTATAGTGATGACTGCGTATTTCTAAACAAATTGTAGTTCTTAAAGCTTTAATGTTTCACCAAAATCCTGAAACTTAATATGGGGGGGTCTAAAGATTTATGCTCCAGTTCTCATTGACCTCTAATCAGTGATTTTGGCACTATCATCATAAATACAAAGATTTTATTAATTAATTATTCATTTCGGTTTTGGTTGAGATTATAAGCAGATATTTTAGTTTCAGTAGAATTTTCAAATATTCCTATAATGTTTTATGTTCCTGTTTTCATTGACCTCTATTCAGAGATTTTGGCACTATCGTTACAAATATAAAGATTTTATGCATTAATTATTGATTCCAGTTTTGGTTGAGATTATAAGCTGATATTTCAGTTTCAGTAGAATTTTCAAATATTCCTATAAGAAACAATTTGTTACTAAGTCACGTATATCAAAATAAGACTGACGATGCAGGCATCCTGGCTTAGGAGTTGCGCGTCTTCTCTGTTATCAGAGAGGACAAGGTGTTCGAGTCCTGGTTCGGACATAGTTGTTTTCTTACTCAACGTTATGTTTGAGAGGTTTATGAAAGATCCCTCCAGTAAAAAGATTTGTAAAAGCGAGTGTGAGAGTATTGTCTTCATATGAGTTAGACGTCAGACTTTTGTCCTTGATGATAAAAGGACATTAGCCTCTGAAGCTCAGACTTCATCAGCTGGATTATTGTCATAAAAAACAACATCAATATTAAAAAGAATATAACACATCGATGGTAAAAAGAAATATGTGTTAATAAGCTTGATCATCTCAAGCCAATAACACAATCAATTATACTATCAATACAAGTTGGATTTGGATTATTTAAAATCAAATTTGTGTAAGTTTCTTTTTAAGGAAAAAAAGATGTGTTGATACGTGTGTTGTGTTGATACGATTACGTGTTGAATCATAAGATTTAAGTTTTGATAACTTTCATCTATCGTTTCTAATGGAATTCTTTGAATAAATAGTATCTATAATGTATGTAATTTATCTACAATGTGCCTAAATAATGTAATAATACAAGCGAATGCATGTTTCCAGTTAATCAAAATCCGACATTAATGATGTTAAATCTCTGATAATTAAATAAAAATTTTATCAAATCAGCTAGTTCTTGTGATTAAGAAATATTCAGAGTCGTGAGTGTTTTAACTTGCACTGATCCTTGAAAATATTCACGTCTTATATTTTTTGAAAGTTAAGTAATTGTTGGGAATAGCAATGCACAATTAGAAATTGAAGTACATCCTTCAGCAGACCCTTCTCTTTCCCTAGGCCCTTCGAAGTACCTTTCAAAATCCTTTCCCTTTTTGAAAATTAAGAAAGTTTTAGGAACAACATTTCAACATTAGTAATAGGAGGCAGCAACGTTGGCAGTTAATCAAAGACACTTTATTTAAATTTCTAAAATATTTGCTGTTGAGAAATGATTTTACTGACCTTGGAAAACTTTATTCTAAAAATTGACTGACATTGACATTTTGTTCAAATCTTGATCTAGAAATTGGCAGATGAAATCATTTAAAGGTAATGAAAAATAAGAAAAATAAGTTTTCTGTATAAACTTGGAGGTCTTTCACTAAATTGGAATTCTTTCTTAAAATCACAATTTGGGAACAAAATAAAGTTACAAATTTCTTGGGAAAAAGACGATAGTGCTAACATAAATCAAAATCTTCCAAATGTTAACAAAGTAGAAGCCTTTTTATGCCAACTAACAGTTCTAAGGTTTCAGAATGGAATTCATTTTTAATCAATTAATGGCTGACGGGAGTTTGTCCTACAAACATACACCTTGCAATATATGTGTGTTTGTTTCTTTATAATTTCTGACGGATGGGAAATGGAGTCCATTGATAGTTATATTGTTATTCAAATCTCACAACTGCAGACAAATCAAAGATCACAATCTGCAGACAAATATAGGTAGAATATATATGTTTTTCACTTCAGCTTTTAAAATTGTATTGTGATTTTTTTCTTTTTTTTTCTTATTTGCCTTATCAAATATCAATATACAATATACAATATGATTAAATTTTGATATATATATATATATATATATGTTCTTATCAAACAAATAAAATTACAAATAATATTTTCACTCCTTAAATGCTTTAATCAGAAATTTGTATTTGAATTTTATAATTCTAATAAAGAAATTTTGTTATGTTTCAATTCTTTAAAAATAAATATACTTTAGTTTGTAAGTTAATATTTTTCATTTTATAGCTAAAAGCTTATCTAGGTTTTAAAAAAATTAAAATTTTTGGAACTGTCATTTTCTTACTTTTTAATACATTTGATTGTAATATTATTCGTTGCGAATCAAGAATTTTTCTATGCTGAAAATAATACATGGGATTCCTAAAAAACTTTTGTAGAATGAAAAGTTATGGTTTTGTTATGCTTCAAATTACATTCAGAATTTAAAAATAATAAAAAAGCAGCAATATTTGAAATTTGTTTCTGTTAAATAGTTTATATTTTCAATTCAAATTATTATTACTTTAATCGATTTAAAAAAGTAAAACAATAAATTAAATAATAAATAATAAACTAAGCAATAACATAAATTAATAATTATACATTTTCTTTTTTTTAATTGTTTTTTTCTGACAGAATGAAAAAAACAATGATGAAAATAACTCGTTTAGTATAATTTAAAATAGCAAAGAATACAAATTATAAGTACATTTAAGCAATTGAGATATGGTTTAAAATCAAAATAAGCTATCTGTTAAAAAAATAGAATAGACTACAGGGCAAAAATATTTTTTTATTTTCTAATTTATTCAGCTATTATTCATTCTTATAATAAACAAAAAAAGTAAATGCTCAAAATACAAGTACGTTTCCAAAAATTAATGAATCAATTTAAAGCTGCAAAACGATGTTAAACATTAAATAAATAATAAGAATGCTATACAAAAGGCCCACATATACGCTGCATTTTCAATGTAATCGTATTATGATCCAGAAATACCATTTTTGTTCACCTCGAACTCTAAATAAAATTCAAATCTTATTTTAGAGGCATAATAATGAATAATGATAGCATGCAATATTTAGTTAAAACTTTCTATTTGCCATTAAAAATTATAACATTACTGAAATGCTTAGTTATATCCTGGAGTAGGTTTTCTTCATATTTTTCTTTTTTACTTTACATAAAAGAAATGCAAGAACTGCGTATAAGCATGTAAATAATTGCAACCATATAAGAAATTTTCTCAAATATGCTGAAAATTCATCAATCATATTATCCAAAATTTATATGGTATACTTCATTACATTACAGTGATTATGACCGGCAGGCAAGAGACGATTTAAGCACGTCTCTTTCATATAATACTGTAAAATAAAGGACGGTATATCCCAATGTTCTGTAAGACTAATTATAGTTATATGTTCATTACCTTTAAATCTTTTTATTCTATTTAATAATACTTACATTAATTAAAATTTTATTAAATACTTGAAGCAAAACATTAGTCATGAAAGAAAAGTCACCTAGCCATGTAAGCTATGAAACTAAAGCAAAATATTCTGCAATTGCAGCAAAGGAATAAGTGCAGAAAATTTCTCAAAAATGATTGATATTTCAACTGTAATAAACGGAAACAATTTTGGATATGGAATAAAAGATTTTCTTTTCTTTTTTTGAAAATATTAGTTATTTTTTCTGATAGACATAAATTAAGGCGCTTTTTCATTGCAATTTTGGGTTTTTTTGATAATTTTGATTTAAACATTACGTAAATAATAAGAAAAATAAAGACATTTAAATTTAATTCTTTTCCATAATTCTCCCGTTTAATCCTAATTAAATTTTGAACAAATTTTCTTAATTTTGAAAAGCTTTTAAATATCCAAATACATATAAAAATGAAATATATTTATATTTGAAATAAATATTAAAATGTTTTTATATTGTTCATATGAATATTCCTATTCCTGAAGATTATAATTGATTTATCTGGCAGATTAAAAATAGTTTTAAAAGTTTTAAAATTGAATGAAATGAAAAAAAGCAAATAAGAAAATATGAATTAGTGAATTTATTCTGAAATTTAAATCTAAAAGAAAATATGATTAAACTAGGAAATTTTTGAAATTTCTATTTGATTTTTTTAAACTTCCTTAAAATAAAAAAAAATGTCTCTAATACATGTTATTTGTTCATAATTTCAGATTAAATGCTTTAAATGAAAAATAATATTATCTACATATTAATTCAAAAGACATTTTTTGAAACCTAATATTTTCAGCATCCAATTTGTGAAGGCTTTCCCTTAATAATAATAATAATAAACCATTTATTTGAAGAAATACAAATCTGAAGAATTCGCAAACTTTCAAGATTCTGTTAAAGTATTTGCATGCTTTCAAAATTTCTTTAAACTATTTGCATACTTTCAAGATTTTTAAAAGTATTTACATACTTTAAAATTATCTGATTATTTTAAGAATAAACTCCGTTAAAATAAAAAAATTAAAAGATAAATTTTAAGAATAGATCAAATATTTGAGTTTCTCAGAAAAGACTGTTGAATAACTTCATAATATTTTAAGCAAGAAATTTATCCACTATTTTTAGGGAATATTGCCCTTTAATTTTGTTCCTGTTATTCAAAAAAGAAATTCTTTTGAAATACATCTATATCTGCCAATTACTTTCAGAGAGTCAATGTTGAAAGTTCATCCTTGGTTTGAATTTCAAAAGAAAATGATGCTTGTTTTATGTTAATATCAGAAAAATTCTTTAAATATGGTAATGGCTTCATAATCTTGTTTACAAAAACACTTTATTGTCTTGTATCTGGATTTATTAGATTTTTTTTCAATTATAACGAGATATATTTAAATAAGTCTCAAGATATTTCGCAAGTAGCTATATATATATATAGCTAAATAAATATTTATATATAGATATATATATATATATATATATATATATATATATATATATATATATATACTTAAAACTTAAATGGTGAAATATGTTATTTCTAAGCATCATGCTCATGTCTGGTTTACATCAATAATCATATATATCTAGGCATAAGTTATGAAATATCTAGAATTCATATCTCTTTGTTTAATCAACTAATATATTTTTGATATCCAAGGTTCCTTTTAGGTTATTTTTATTAGTTAATCCCAAAATCTCTAATGGGTTTATAATCGATTCCGCGTTTTGATTACGTTTAGAAAGGCTAATTGTGGTATTTAGGTAGTAACATCACATAACTTTGGAAATACCAGTCTTACAGCTTTAAATGCCTTTGAAAATAAAAGAGATTGAATGAGAGATGTTAAACTTTCATTAGTATCAAAATTTCATTTCTGGTTTTGTTGTTAACTGATGGTAAACTCTAATTATTCATACATAGTAAAAACATAAATTCTGACCAAAATACAAAACTTTATATCATTGAAATAGGTTTAATAATTCTGAATGAGTTCCAACTGTGACGGAGAAGAATCTCCTTCGCTTGAAAATTATTCAGCATCCATCGATTTAAGCATCTATTGATATTTTATACAAAAATGTCGAAAGAAAAACGACATACGTTTAATATAATAGTAATCAATTCATCCATTTACTTCATCAGCAAATATAGATAAATAATAATCATTAGTAAAGGATTTATTAATGCTATGATTGTCAACAGCTAACTTCGGTTTGAACTTATTACAAGAGTATTTCACAAATTAAAAACATACAGTAGGCATATGCAAAGTACTGTATAAATTATGTTAATTATCAAAACTGATACACGAAAAAAACATTCCATTCATTTTTAAAATTACGAATAGTCTTTCATCAAATAATTAATAATCAGGAAATTAAACTCGGATTTGTCATATACTGAAAATTAATGTTCTATCGAATTATGTTCTAACATTTGTGCAATTTATAAAAAGCGTTTAAAAGCTATCAAATACATCAGACAAATATAAGATATTTAAAACTAAATTGGAAAAGAAATCCGAATAAATTTATCGAAACTCGTTTTATGAAATATCGTTATTATTCTTATCTTTTATATCTATAATTTTTAATTAATAAAAAACCCGCCGTATGAGCTTAAATAATCAAACGCCATTCAATATTCCACACTCAATTTACTTATAAATCAAATGGTCCAAGAATTTCATGTATTTCAGTTTTCAAGTATACAGAATATTAGTAAAAAGCACGATGAAAATGTTCAACTCAGGTGAAGCCTGAATTAAAAGGGGAAGGCAGAAAAATAATCATAAAGTTGTTTCCATATTTTTATTTTCACTTTTTTAGTGGAGATTTTTTTTCACTAGACATCATTACATTTTTTTGTTCATATTTTAGACAACACGAGCTTTCAATCAATTTTGTGCGGTATACTGCTTTGGATGATATCGATTTTTTATTGTATATTTTTTTTCTTTATTTATTTTTATCCGATAATTGCAACTCTACTGAAGGACATTTGATCGACAAGCTAAATGAAAAAAATATCACAAAACCGATGCTTCTGTCCATTTTATTTATGTGTTACGTAACTCAGAAAAATGATTATTCGTAAAAGTTAAATCGATAGATTCTAATGCATGAGAGAAAATGATACACATCAGTACAGTTTTTAAATAACCGCAATCATTATCTTTCGCAGATTGTAAATAGATTGCAAAATGCATTAAAATTCTCATTGTGACTTTTTAAAAATAGTTCAACATAATTACATTTTTTGTGTATTTCATTAATTTATTTTATTTTGTAGTGGGATATTGCCTTATAGCTAAATTTTGTTCATAGTTTATTTAAGATTTTAAAAGTTTTTTTTTAATGTTTTGGAAAAAAGGAATTTTTTGTTACATTTGAAATTTACAAAATTTAAAGCCACAAAAAATGAAAAAAATGAAAGAACAGTTAATTATTATTAGCCTTCACAATACTTAATAATTAATATTAATTTCCTCCTACAATTAATATGTAAAAAATCATCAATTGTTCTATGTATTTTTATATTTATTAGAAAAAATCAATAGTTTGCTTATTTCTTAGTACAACTTCTTTCAAAACTCGAATAAACAAACCAACAAAAAGCTCTGAAAGTTTTTCTGCACATTTTATTAAATAGTACTTTAAAACGTTTATTTATGCCTATTTACTAGAGGTATTTTTCAAGTAGAAAACACTTTGATACATTTAAAAATAAAAATAATTCAGATAAAATCAAAAATAAATAAGAATTATAAATAAGTAATAAATATAAATGCTTTGTTAAATGGTTGAAGTAATTCATAATCAAAAAGTAATATGAATGATAACATAGATACGTTGAAAAATTCATTGTTCTCTCCTATGAATCTGCATAATATTTTATTTGAATAAATTAATTGCGTACATTGAACTTAGTTTAGATATACAGAAATGCAGAAGGTTTACAAGAAAATTTTGTTTTGGTCTATTTATAGTAAGTCATCATTTTGAACCTAAAGTTTTAAATCTTTATTATATACGATTGACAATACATATTATGCAATATATAAGATGTAAAATAAATAAGATTACAGAAAACATTGCTATAGCAACAAAATTACTCATTCCAAATCAAATACGCATTTGAAGAATTTAAATCGGTTTCTGATGCTCAATTTATAGTCCAAATCTTTTTCTTTTCCTTTCTTTTTTTTGGATAATCATTTTTTTATGTTTATGTTTACTTCATCTAATTTGATTTGATTCATTTTAAATTATTCATAAGATATTTTTAAAAGAATTCATTATAAAATACATTGATTTAATTATTTTTGTGTTACACCTGTATATCTCTGGCCCTTAATCATGACATTTTTGGTCAAGGCAAGAATACGCATAAAATATCTAGTTCAAAAAACCTTTGCCATAAAATACATTTTTTATAACATAGAAAGAAAAAGCAACCAAAATATCTTCATTCTCTGCCTTCTTTTCTTTGGGAGGCTAGTGTACAGATACAAGGGAATTGCAGTATTCTTCATGGGTTTTTTTTCTGTGTTTCAATATGATCCTCCCTTTATTCCTTTTTGTACTTTAAATTTAAATAATATGGATATGAAGTCAATTTTCTTGTAATAGATATTAGGCTTTAGGGAAAAATAGATTGTGTCTGCCATGTTAGCTCAATTTTTTTATCTCTTTATTTTTCTTTTGGTTAGAAATCTCTATATAAATTATAAACATTTACACCTGTTACATGAAGTACACAGACAGAGAATTTAATGACAGCTGAAACCTATAATATATGATACCTAATTTTTTACTGGAGTGGCACCATATCAATAATAACCGATCATATCAATATAGCTATGAATTAACTATAATTTTAATGTAATTATCGCTATGGAAACATACGAATCAGCAGATATATAGATATCTCAAGAATTCTTGTCATGATTGAGAAAATGATCTCTAACTCCAAGGATGTATTAATGCAGTTTTTGAAAATGATCATGCTACATTCAAACAAGAAGCAGATCCAAATTCTTTAGAGGATATAAGTAAAACACCTTTCCTTTTTGTAAAAAAATGTATCGAATTCTGAAATAAAATGCCTAGTTTTATGAAATCAAAACCTAGTTTTTAAATCTATGATAAACATGTATTTTATCATTGATGAGGAATTATTAAATAGATTGTTGAAACCACGTATTAAAGTTAAGGGAAACAGTTCTTAATTTTCAAAGTAGGATGGGTTTTTTTCCAAAATACTTGAAATATTTGATGGAATTAAATATTTGGAAAAGAAATAAAATAACTTAGAAAAGGTGTACCGAAATCAGGAAATGCTTTTTTAAATCAGAAAACGCTTTTGAGTCTTAAATAGAAAATATTTTGAAGAAAAAAGGCTACAATACTTTGATCATATTTTATTTTTGACAAACAGGAAATAAAATATGAAGTAATCGAACTTACTGGAATCAAACTGACTCAAACGGACTTAGAGTAAGTAGAATCTTATATACAAAGGCATATCATTCTATAAATATGCCATTTTTAGGCATGTTTTTCAGTGCTTATTATGTGTCCTTTTTTATAGATATATGAGAACCCCTGTAGACATTTATTTCTCATTTAATACTTAAAATCTTAATATTGATAGTTTGCATAAAAGAAGATAACTCATTCCCAAATAAAGCGAGATTTCCTTTAATTTTTCATAAATTAGTCTCATGAAAAATGGGAAATTTCCAATAAATGCATTACATATTTATTTTAAATTACATATTAATTCTTTAACATATAAAAAAGTCAATATTGCGACCCCATCAAATGATCATCACATGATACCATCCTTTGACACTTGCATTTTACACATATCAGAAAAAATAAGCTTTTTTCAATATGATTCATGATTATTTAAGCTTTTATTTGGCGACAGTAATATAAACTACTGTTTAAATCCAACTCACAACTTTCATATACTATTCTCATTCACATTTCAGATACTATTTTTTTCTCAAAGTATCTGAAATAATAATAAGAACGTATTTCTAATAGCTTTAAACTAAAAATAAAATTAATTTTTAAAATTTTTTAACTAATTACAATCTTTAATTAATTAATTTCTTTTACTTTTTCCAAGGTTTATTTTTGCTAAAATTTCAAAAATAAATTTGCAAATTTAATAGTAAAATAATTTGGGAAATAAAGGGTTATGAATTATGTAAGCCCAAGTTGCGTATAAAAAGGATAATACAAATTGATTTTAAATTTTTTTATTGCATTCTTCAGCATGTCACCAAAAATATTGTCGATGTATATTTCAATTCCTAGTAAATGCAAGCGATTCGTATTAACAGATTAGCGATAGATTTTTTTTAACTCGTTGGCGTTGTTTCCTACTTATTGGAATAAATAAATAAATATCATTCCGAGTCTTTTCATAAATGTTACACAAAGGTCGCAATCATAGTTGCCAATATTTCTTTACTTGATGCTATGAAAAAAAGGATAATTGCTCTATTATGTGAAATATCCTATATTGGTGACTTTCTGTATTAAAAACATTTAAAAAATGTGTTGATAGAATAATTAATTTTACTAGCCGAACTTCATCCTTTACAATACAACGAAAAAAATTTCTCATCAAAACGTAACAAATTTTTAATTATGATCAATTTTAAACTTTTCATATCTAAAATTTGCTTGGGTTTTTATAAGAGCAGAAAATTTAAACGTACATAGATTAAATGTTATCTTGTTCAGCCACAAATTAAACCAGGATATGAGGACAATTTACTGCAAAATGTTATATCAAATTTAAGAAGTATTAAAAATTAATTTACATTACACTGGTATTTATTTTTTTATCTTTCATTTGCAAATACCCGCTTATTGTCATATTTAGCTGATAATACGATTAAAAATTATTTGTCTTATCAATTATCTTATTAGATAGATTTTTAAATCAAGACTTTATTTATGCTTCCATTTAGTTTGGAAAATAATGAAAATTGTTAAAGTATTTCGAATTTGCAAAAAAGAAATCAAGACATTGAAAAATCTGATAATAAACGAATACTTGCTAATGTTGCAAGTTTTATTCATCTTTTTAAATTTCAGTTGATTAAGCAGAACATAGCAATATAATTTTTCTTGATAATACGATTTTAATTATGTGTGACAATATGTGAAATATTTGACTATCAATTAAGAAGAAGAGTCTTAAGAAGAAAATACTTCTTTAATGCAATTTTTTCATAAATTGGAATTTCAATTAAGAATTCTTTCCTTGTGCTAAGGTAAAGATAACTTTCTTTTGATCCTTTTTTTAAAGATAATTTCTGTCGTTACATTTGTAAAAGATATCTAGTGGAATGTTCCAGCATGAAAGTTTTCTTGCTTTTGACAAACAAACCTATCATCTGTTCCACGAATTCAACGGAGTGGAATATCTTCTTACTTTTCACGTCTTTACATTCAGTCAAAATGGAAATATTCTTATTCCTATGCGGGTTGAATCTGTTTGCTTAAGGCACTAACTTGTATGGAAAATAGTTACATTTTGAAATTTCTTCTTCTTTGAAAATCTTTATTATTTTAAGAAAGAATATTAATATAATATAATTTAAATAATTACACAAAAAATAAAGATTAAAAGTACTTTTTTTCAATTAATTTAATCATTATTTGCTTATATTTTATATATTTATCAAAGCTATTCAAGAAATACGCTTCAATATATTATTAGTATTATTCAAGAAAGAATCAAACAGCAAAAACACAAAAAGAATTAATTCTGCAGCAAGAAAAGAATGAATCAAAATATATCCGTATGAAATATTTGTAGAATTTTTTGTACTATCTTTGTAAATTAATTTTCGGAAAAATCGCTTTGAAGATTCAGACGTCATATTGTATATATATTATTAGAAAAATACGAATTTAATTATTAAAAATCAATGTTCGTAAATGTAATTTAAATATGAACTATAATGTTCGATAAAATATTTTTATTAATTTGCTAAGTTTTTTTTTTAATTGGAGACTTAACAAAATTTCTAATAACCAAGGAAATAACTTATAATAATCGAATTTTGAATAATGTTAATATATAAGTAAAAATGCAAAATTTAAAATAAAATATTAATATTATTTTCCCAATTAAAGCAATAAAATAGTTATAAAATCGTAAATTAGTATTTTATTTTTATTTCATTAAATTTCTCTCATAAGAATAAAAAAAATAAGTGTGGGAAAAATTTTCACATCAAAAAAATTCAAGAAAAAAATGAAAAAAAAAAATAAAAAAATATCAAAACATATTCACAACCAGGTTGTTTTTAACTTAATTTTACTATAACTTTCTTCATCATAAAGATTTAGATATCTTATAGATGAATGCTGTCTTTTTGTGAAAGGCAGTATGAAGTAGGTTTAATGAAACAAACAAAAAAAGTATTTGGCCTCGAAATGGTACCGATATAACATCATATTATCAAAAATAATGTAATATAATTTCATATAATATATATAATAGTATCAGTAATGATTTATATTAGTCCATTTCTTATAAATCGCTTAATGTCGGGAAATACAAAATCATTTTATATTATACAAGTATGAGTATATTATACGAACATATTATATCAAATAAGGAGTATATTATATAATTTTATATTTTACAAGGATTTTGTATTATACGAGTAAGAATATAAGCCTAAGCATTTAAATTATGAGACATCAGTTGGATGGCCTATAATTTAAAAAACAAGTAATTAGTTCTTGTTTTTGTCTGACTCAAATAATAATTTCAATTTTTAAGGATTTATGTTATGGTTTATTTTAAGCAATTGAAACAAAATAAGTAAACTTTATAACATATTCTGGTTTTCTAAGCGTAATATTATTTTCAACTTCCAGAGAAACATTCATTTTGGTTTCAAGTAAAATGTTATATATTTGAGTAATTGCTTACTGTCTTTCAACCATATTGAGTATGTTAAAATATATGCATTTAAAAATAATAAAATAACAGTTATTTTTACATCTTAAACGCCAGTTTACAGCATTTTAACTGGCATTTTGGACGGATTCTCTTAGATATAAAGCCATGTAATCTCACATTGGAGAAATTGCGCGTTTGAAGCAAGAAACATAAATCCATTGGTCAATTACCCAGAGACTTTACAGCTTCCTATGGTTATTAACGTTCTGGGCCACTAAACGCGATTCTTTTAATGGCTATTGTCACCCTCGAAGAAATTTTGGGCTCAATGGCTCTTTAGATTTATTTCTTCTGACATAAAATGACGTTAGAGCAAATGTTTCTTTTTATCAATATTGAACAAATAAAGAAATTTTTGAAACATTTAAACGTTTTAATCAATTTATAATATAATGTCGGCATTCGAAGCACAAATATTTAAATTTCATGAACTGGTTCTAATAATTGAGACTCAAATGTTTTTAAAAATATTTGATAGAAAATTAAAATACAAAATAATTAATTATCGTTATTAAACTAATAATTTAAAAATGGGAGATAGACAGGCATTTTTTCTATTTTGTTATTTGTTGTAATAAAAACAATTTCAGCATTTGCAATATTTTTAAGGTGTATATACATGCAACAGATTCGTAATATTTTTAAGAATACTGTAATAAATTACTGCTTTTATTAATATTGCAATATTATTTTATTCTCACGTCAAAGTTAATGTATTAATTATTCATATTATTATAACAATAAATGATTCTTTTCTTATTAGTAAATAATGATTATCCATTTTTATATGAGACAAAATCGTGCTAAATTATATTAAAAATAATGGACAAACTGACTTCTCAGAATCTAAATCTGAAAGATTGATACATTTGTTATATGAGACAAAATCGTGCAAAATTATATTAGAAATAATGGACAGGAACCCTATTTCTCAGAATTTAAATTGGTACATTCGTTAACATAAATGATATTTCACGTATTATGAATATTGATATATTTAAATTACTAAAATAGCTTCAATAGCCTAGATCCTACTATATTTTTATAAAAATGAAAATATATTATAAAAGATGACTAAATATATAAATTAAAATTATTCTTCTATTTTTAAAATACATTCTATTTATCGTTATATTATAAAATAAATTCAATTTATTATTATATTTATTAAATAAATTCAATTTATTATTATATTTATTAAATAAATTTATTTTAGCATGATAATTTTAAACATTTGTATTTGTTAAATTAATGAGGATCTAGAGAATAATCAATAAAATATATATCTCAATTTTTTCCGATTAAAGTTAATCTTAATCCCCTGAAAATTTTATAATGGTGGAATCCTTTTGCATTTTAATCTCTATGTTTACAACGAAATTTTTTTTTTGGCAGGAATGCGCCAAAAGTAATAAAATTCATATGAACCAAATTGCTTTAAACTATTATATTGATACATAACACTACTTTAGATAGCCATAAAATTTTTATGAAACTGAAGCATGATAATTTAAATATTTATTATTAGCATAAATATTAAAAATGGTTTTTCTATAAACAATCAACAAATTCATAACTCATTGAGGACCGAATTAATTTAGTTGAAATTGAGAATTGACATAAATTCATGCCTAATTCCTTAATATTAGCCTTATGTTTTATATATGTATTTTTTTATTTCAATTTCAAATAATGAATTAGGAACAATAACCATAGTGTAAATCCTCTCTAAAGATTAAAGCAATAAAATCAAATTTGAATTTAAACGTTTTCCAATAAAAAATTAATCTACCTAGTTACAAACTTGTAATAATAGTACATTCTTAATTCAGTATTAAGATATCCTTAAGATTTTTTTTTAAATTTTAATATCATTATATCATATGAATATTTATTTAAAAAAATATTTTTTTCTGAAAAATCTATTAATATTTTAATTATTTATTTATTACTATTATTTTATACATTTTATATAGTCGTATCGAAACGTCAACTGCAGATGTTTAAAGGTAATAAAAATTTTGGATGTTCTAATGTTAAAGGAGCGATCGCTAACTTTTTAATACCGTGAGTTAAATGTCAGTTTTGTTCAAAAGAACTTGATTAGATGTGAAAATAATTGAAAGCCAGAAACTGGATTCTGGATTTCAAACAGTATATTCTGACATTTAATTACCCTTTGAACTATCATGGAATAATATTCTGTATAGTTACTGTTAGAAAACATTTTCTTTCTTTTGTTATTTTCTTGCTAAATAAGTCTAGTATATGTAAGTCTAAGAAATGTAAGGTAAGATTTTCAGATAAGATGTTTCATTCCGCAAAAAATTACGAAAACAACAATGGTGAAATAAACAAAAATTTCGTAAAAACATTTGCAGAAATCGGAAAATACAAATAACTAATTATTTCTGATGAACCGGAACAGCACAAAGCTTTCATAGAGAATTTATCATTGAAGATCGAAATTGTAAAGACAAAAATTATTCGACCTCTTTTAATGCATGGATTTTAAAGTTCTTATGATAGGGTGCCGAAATATACAGAAAGAACCAATAATTAATTTCTTTAAAAAATGTCATCCAAATCTCTAAATTTCCAGAACTTTAATTTTTTTAGCCAAATTCATCAAACTTTTATGTCAAGTCATCAAATGATTGCTAAGATTTAATGTCATTTATTGGTCTTGCTCAAGATATATGTGTAAAACTCTCTTCCTTACTGTAAGACTGACTGCAAAACGAAGCAATATTGCAGATTTGTATCACTATCATTTCCATGGAATACTTTATGTAGTAATTTCCATATAATCTTTATCTCTTGAAAGGATACACATAAATAGAAGTAGATATAACAAAAATGTGATTAACTGGGAAATCTCAACAAAATTAAATATTTGAAATTATTTTAGGTACATTTCAAACTAGCATTAAAGTAATTTAATTTGATAAAAAATATTTATTGTGATGTTTCAAAATTAACTAATTGCAAGTTTTAATGTAGTTTAGTACCTTTCCTCAATTTTTTTGTAGTTCAAAATATAAAGTAATTTGTGTCTTAACTATTATATTCATAAAAACTATATTTAAATAAATAATTTCATGCATTTTAAAGGCAAATTATATCAAGTTAGTCAACGTTTTATGTACCTGATGTATTTTATATGATTCTTAATAAAAGTATGAATTCCTATTGAATTGTATTTTTATAAATATATTCTGTATTTAATTGAATCTATTATTTTTTAAATCTTATTAAACATATATGAAAAAATAAGCAATCAAAATTTGTCTTACTATGAGACATTTATATGGATATTATCAGTAGAAAAGACACATTTCTTAACTAATTTTAGTTATTCAATGGAAAGGATTTCATAACCCAAAAATCAATTTAATTTATATGAAAAGAATGAAATAAAATAAAACTCAAATCTGATAATAGGCAAAATCTTAATGTAGATTCACTAGATACTCGAAATTCCTTATTTTTCAATTTCTGTGATACTGTTTAGTATAGAGGACTAAATTAACTAATGTTTTAAGTAAGTTCATTAAAAAATAAATTTTCTTGAAAAGAGAGAAAACATCATTCTTTACTTTCTAAAATATTAATTTTAACCACAAATAAATTCAATTTTTTTAAAATAATAATTAAGAGAACAAAAGAAAAAGAGTTGTGTAATCTAATTTGTTTTACGCAATATACTGTTTTTAACTTTTTATTCAATAATATTTATTAGTAATTCTCAAAAAAACCAAATACTTCATTCTACATCATCGAAATTATTAATATTTTGCCATATATTCCTTTATGTTGCAGTGAAAAATTCAGTAATTTTAAGCTGATTTAAAAATTATTATTGTGCTTGAATGAAGAATATTTTATCAAATTTATCTTAAATTGTATAAAACAATTTTAATATAATAATGAAAAAACAAAAATGAAGAGCTTAGATAGTTTATTGTCAAATTAATCTAGAAAGTAATTTTTTTAAAACGTTACTTTTTTAAAAAAAATAATATTTTATTTTTATTTATTTTTTGTTACTTCTGCTTTCACTAAAAGGAAAAACACAATCCATCAAATTGAATTTTTGAACAGGAAAAAAAACCATTTTGCTATAATTGTTTTACAAACTTTCTGTGGTAAATGAGTTACAGTCCATTTTATGAACCACATTTTTCACAAGATTCCTCTACCAAGATTTTTTTTTCAAATGCGTTGGAAGGATTTTTTTAAGCTTCGTAAATTTCGAAGCATTTATTCAACCATGCGTAAAGAAAGCGGGCCATTTTTCGATAACGCATTTCTGTCACATGCATTACTTCTGAACTCTACATTTTTCTTTATTTTCTGCGTTTCTGATAGTCTTTCAGAAAAGCATGAAATAGTTTCTAGGGTGTCTTCCCTTTTCTTTTTCTACCAACGCCTAGAAATAGCAATTTCTGCTCTTCTTGAAGCACTTACAACGAAAAAGCGTTTCAGATATGCGATTTAGAAAAGTTGAAATAAATCACTTAAGTTTTGTTACTTTTCACGGAACTTTCTAATCTTTTTTTCATTGCATTTTTCGTTTTTAAATTTCATGCTGAAATTCACACGTGTGCTTTGTAAAAGCTTTCGAAATGAAATAAAACATCTGCTACAATGTTGAATAAAAAGGGATATTCAATATTTAACTGAAAAACATTAGAAATACTTAAATATTATCTAAAAATTTCCATTATACCTTGGTTTTAACTGTGCAATTGCTTGTCATTTCAAATATTAAATATACAAAAAATTAATTTACCAAACAACATTATTATTATGGTATTATTAACAACCGCATTATTAAGGTATTATTAACAACAGTATTATTATGGTATTATTAACAACATTATAATTATGGTATTATTAACAACATTATTATTATGGTGTTATTAACAACAGCATTATTAGGGTATTATTAACAACAGCATTATTATGGTATTATTAACAACAGTATTATTATGGTATTTTTAACAACAGTATTATTATGGTATTATTAAAAAAGCATTTTTTAGCAATGCTATAATTAATAATTGCTATTATTTAACAATGTATTTTTAAGATATTATTAAAAATTAGTATTATTATTTAACAATCGCATTATTATGGTATTATCAACATTCGGTATTATTATTTAACAACGGCATTATTATGGAATTATTAAAATTCGGTATTATTATTTAACAAAGGTATTATAAACAATTTGCATGGATATTTAATAATGGTATTATTATGTATTATTTAAAAGTAGTTTTGTTATGTATTATTTAACGATGGTGTTATTAACAATTGATATTATTTAATAAGGTTATTATCATGGTATATTTTAACAATTTTATTATTATGGTATTATTTAACATTGGTATTATTACGGTATTATTTAACATTAGTATTATTATGTTATTATTTAACAATGATATTTTATTTATTTGGCTGAATATTTAATCATTATAGACAAAAATTTAGAATAATTTTTTAAAACAGCTTTTTGCAAACATTTGAAGCATTGAAATGGTTTTCCAGTTTAATTTCTAGAAATTCTCTTTATTTTGCCATTTCGGACTTCAGAGAAAAATAAGATGAAAATAAGAAAACAAAAAATGTGTGTTCCTTAAAACAACACCATACATTATATACAAAATAATGAACAATGTCGAGCATAAAGAGAATTTCGGTTTCTTTCTGAGAAGCAGATTAAAAAGGCAGCAGGCAAGAAATCATTTTTGAAACACGCACAGCTTTTTGTGTTCTAAAATATTTCAAATAAGGTTTCTTTGAATTCGCACGAACTCTGAACTTGCTGTATCATCAAGAAACTTGACTGAACCTTTCAACTGCGCAATCGTCATAAATCATCACAGTCTTTACAAATTAATCATTAACTTGAAGTAATTAAAAATAATATCCAATGTTACTTCAAAGAACTATACGATGCAAAATATTAATTGTACAGTTTTCAAAAATTCCACGAATGTGTGTTTATTCCATTACTAAGGCTTATAGATAATTAGTTAAGCTTCATCATCAATGCCTTCTTAAAGTACTTTCCGGAGAAATAAATCTTTCTAAAAGCTAGAGTCACTTATATAGAAGAGAAGAAATTATAGAAAATTTTAACTGTATTTACATTCCAAACCAAATATATCTCATTCTTGCACATAATGGGATAAAATCTAAATGATTTAAGAGTATATCATTTACCCTATGTAATTTATTCTCAATGTCTTAGTTTATTTATTTCTAGTGTTTCCCTTCGAACGAAAATGAAATAAAATAACTGCCTATAAATTTTCGGAACGTTTAACTCGGAGCCTTTGTAAACCAAACATAAAGCTGGATATTATATCAAAATATTTAACTTTGGGTTGAGAGAGACGTTTCACCTCAAATATTTGAAATTCAACTTCCATATTTGATCGATAATGCGTGCTTAGCCGCGTGCTTCAAAATCGAATTTTATTTCGTCCTTTGAATAAACTTTGGAAGACCCGTTTGAGTGTTTATTATTAAGAAAGAGCCAACTCTGACGCTTATGAATATTTTATTCTGGTATTGCATAGACTTTTAATGTAAAAATAAATCATTCCCTGTCTGATGATATAATTATTTAAGAATGTATTCTTTCAAGAATATTGAAAAATATTTAAATGTTGTATTCCTCAATTAAGAATTTTGTAAAAAAATATGCTTGGAATAAACACATTTTAATATTTAACTTGTTACATTATGTTTCGTCTTTTGTTATTGGGTTTTATAAATTTTGATAAAAACTTTATTATTTCATAGGAACTTATATAACATTTATTATACGAACTTACGTAACAATTACTATCACATAATTTATTTCCATTAAATAACTGATTTAAGAATAAGTCTTGAGAAAATTCAGCATCATTTAAATCTTCAGATTCATTTAAAATGGTTATTAAAAAATAAATTTTTAAACTAAAAGTATATCAATGGTTATATACCTTACATTAATTTATGGTTTGAAAGTTTAAGTTCTTTTATAATTTATTTGCACAAAAAATCGTCAAAAATATGTGATAAAATAGCTTCTTTTTCTAAAAAAAAGTGGTTATATTAACATTCTCATATTTATTTTTATGGAATGCCTTAAGCTTTATATAAATTTTTATGCTGATATTACCCAAATTAATTGCACTTTTTTAAGTGCCGTGCTATTACACGAAGAGTATTCTTTCATCAAAGTTCTGGATTATTTTAAATCTTGTTTTAAGAAATTATATCAAAGTTACATTCTATTAAGTAATAAAGAGAATTCAAAAGTTAAATTACAATTCAGAATTTTTGAAAAATTTATAATTTAAACTTTATAAATTTTTATTGGATTTTGTTCAAAAAAGGGCATTTGAAAATGATTTATAAAATTTAAATAAATAGAAATAAATTAGAATAAGTTACTAAATTCTATAAAATATTCTTGATAGTTAATTACTTGCTATTGAATAAAAGTAAAAAATTTTAATTCATGAATTTTATTTTTTTAAACCTTGTTCCTTAAAAATATTAATCTTACCATCACTGGTATATTAAATATAATCACAATTCACTTTCACTTTCAACCTTTTGAACAATTCAACATTATTTTTAATTTATTCAGATATAAAGTGTCAAAAGATTTTAACTGGTTTTGAATAATAAATTCTAACATTGATCATTAATACTTTGCCATGTAACATTTATATTTATTAAGAGTTTGTAATTAATTTCAATGTCTGAACTTTACCTAGCCTTCCATGACATTGAATCTATGTAATCAATCAATCATTTTGGGATTTCAAAAAACAATGATTTTGTGACGATATAAAATTTTATCGTGCTGCATACCTTTAGAGATTATCTAGAATTTTAGAGTAATTAAAAAATATGCTTTAACATCACATTATTGTTATATCAAAAGGTCATATGTCACTTTTTACCAGACGATTTAATGATACAAATATGTTCACTTTAATCTATACAATTTAATAATACAAATATATTATTACATACGACATGATAGTTATTAGCATACAATGTCAAATATATTGAGTCTTTCTACCTTTGCAAAACACTTTTAGATGCTTTTCTGTTTACTAGCATTCAAGTACGGCTTTCTGTTTTAAAGGCAACAATGAATTCTCAACAATGAATTCATTCTCAAAATATCATTACTTTATATTTCACTTTACAAGTCCCAAGAAGCTACAATTTTATCTGGAATCTCTCAGCATCTATTGACATGGCAACTGGAAACATACAATATATGTACTATACATTAATTTAATTTTCACTACCAAAATTATTTTTTATTCAATAGTAATAAGATGAACGTTTTGTGTTGATCTAATTTGCCTCATCACATTTATTCATCAATTAAGAATAATTTTTCAGCTTCCTATAAAATAAGATTTTATTTATAAATGCTTCCCAAAAATATATTGAATAACTTATTTTACAATTCAGAATTCTATGTTGTTATCATATGCCTTGTTTTAATTTAAGTAATCATATTGAATGCTCAACCAATATTTATAATTGCATTTAGTAGATTATTTCAAACCAGATAATACGATATTCAAAAGCAGAAAAACCTGATAATAAGTTTTACTTTTTCCTTTCAAATGGAATCCTATATACCATATTATTTCCCTTCCATTTTAGTAATATTGGAGAAAAAAGAAAATTTAACATAGATTTTGAATGATTTTGCTTTATTCTAACTTTTTAATGGCTTATAGGTTTAAGGGAATAATAATTATATTTTAACACAATTTGCTTCCGTGCACTTTCTTGAACTCTAATAAAACTCGGAACCCATTTAATTCACTCTAATAATTATCTATAACCCTCTAATACTAGTTCAAAGCAAATAAAAATTTAAATCTAATATTTCAAGAAGGAATAATCTAAGACAGATGCAGATGTTCTTATTTCTTCCTGGTGCCTTCTCACTGATAATTTCCCCGGAAATATTCAAATTCTGAAACTATCTAACTGCTATAGCTTATTTATCGAGCTTTAAAATGTGACATATCGATTATTTTTGCGATTATAGTCGTCAAATCATAGATTTAGATATATAAAGATATTTCTAACAGATATCTAACTAATGATAATTTGCTAACATTTATTTTTCATTAATATTATTATTTTTTTCTCCTGGTGAACTTTTAGTTTTAATAAAATTAAAGAGTTTTACACATCACAATTACAATATGCATTTATTTTATTAAAATATTGCGCTGATAGTATCTTGAATTATCCTTAAATAAAAAAAAACATCATTTACTCTTAATTATATAAAGCCAACAGAAAAATACCGAAAATACTAAGGGATATTTATCAAATTATGAATTTCACAAATAAATGTTCTTATCTACGAAAAAAAAACACCTTTTGCAGGAAAAAAAGCACACAAGATTATTTAGTATTTACTTAACTGATTGAAAATTATTTATAGTTCTTCCTTTTGCAGGAAAAAAAGCACACAAGATGATTTAGTATTTACTTAACTGATTGAAAATTATTTATAGTTCTTCCTTTGTGAATAATAATAGTATAATGAAAATCATATTTGAATTTAATTGTAAAGGAATCAGTATTTTCTGTCCATTTACACCATTATCTTTTCGATTCGTAATGAAATAAGAGAAATTTCTTAGTCATATCAATCAAAATATGTGTTTTTTATTAACTTATTATGATCACAATATCTCTAATTATCCTTAGTTTAAAAAAAAACATCATTTACTCTTAAATACATAAAGCTAGCAGATAAATACTGAAAATACTAAGGGATATTTATCAAATTATGAAATTCAGAAATAAATGTAATTATATACTAAGAAAAAATACGATTGCATTAGTTAAAACACACTAGGTGATTGAATATTTACTTAACTCACTGAAAATTAATTGTAGTTCTTCCTTTGTAAATAATAATAATCTAATAAAAATCATATTTGAATTTATTTGTATAGGATTTTTAGTATTTTGTGTTCATATACGTAATTTTTTAACAGGGTTAATGATAAAGTAAAGTGTGTTCTACATAAATAGTTTTTATATTCTTATAAATGATTATGAGATCATCAAGAAAATCTTGTGTTATCCTTAATGGAAGATATAAAACAAAGAATTCATGGAAATTCATTTTAAAGACCGAAAAGAATCATTTCATTATTAAAGTACGTATTATACATTTAATTAAAGCCACAAAGAAATAATATAGTTCAAGCAATCGTAATATATCACATATCGATTGATTAAATCAAATTAAAATCCTTTCGCAAAATTTTCATTAAAATATAAAATATCTCTTTGTCAATGCTCATACATTTTATTCTACCTGTCAAAGCTTTTTTATAGAATAAAGCGAGAGAAACTAGGAAAACCAAATAAAGTCTGGAAGCTCTTGTTAAATTCTTTGAATCCAAAAATCCATTTATGAAATAAATGTTACTTCAGACAAATCATTTCGGCTTTTATTAGAATTCCGAGAAAGACATCTGTGGCAGTTACAGAGAAAGAGGCAGAGCAGAGCTTGCTTATTATTGTCAAAAGAAGCCAGCTGTTGCAAAAGAGAAATAATTATTAAAATTAAGCGTCCTCAACAGCTTGAAGTTATTTCCCTTTCCTAATACAAAACTTCTTTTGTTTTGAGAATAATAAAACAGTTTCTGTGTTTCTTCTGAGGAGCTTAAGTATTTTCTTTATTTTAAAGGTAAATTTTTTTGTTGTTTTATTGCTTAATATTTCTAGAAGGATTTATGCTAAATAATACTTGCTATATCGTTTGCATTAGAATATATAAATATTATTCTTATAATGAAAGTTTGTGGACAGGATTATCGTTGAATTATGAAACAAGACTTAATCGGAAAATATTCATATATAATATCTCAAAATGCTCTAAGAGTTACCACGCAAATGAAAGCAACTCTGTTTCTATAAAGGCAACAATTATTTTAATTACCTCTTAAATTTATACATGCGTGCAATGCTTGTCGGATTTATAGATTTCCATTATTTTCATTTATTTCTACTTCTTAATGGATAGTCACTCCTCACTTTAAGGTAACAATGCTGTTACCATAATTATTAGCGATATTTTCGATGTAATTGTTATCATTTTCTATGATAAAATCATTTGTTTAAAAAAATTAAAAGCAATTTTGACATTGCTACTTGCAATTTTACGATACACTCTTTTTGTTGAATTTCTATTTTCATTCATTATTTTTCAAATATTTTAAAACTTCACTACACTTAAATAAAACTGGTAAAAAAAAGTTAAAAATCAATGTTATGTATTATCGAAAACTTGTAGTATAACATAATTTCGGTTTCGTTGTTCGCTATGGAGAAGTTGAGTAAGTATACGATTTAACGGTAAATGATTTTAGCTGATGAAAAGGTATACTTTTTAAGAGCGAAAATGCTCTGTTGAAATTAAATTAGACATACGACATACAAAGGCAGATAATACAATTCAGTGTTTTTAAAACAGACTACTGTTTTTTGGTTTGCTATTTCTTCTTTTTTCCCTTAAGATTTTTTTTTTCAAAGATCACTTTAAATTATATACATCTCCAAAGCCTGTGCATAAAACAATTTCTGTATGGTTCTACATGCTGGTGATGTCGAGTAGACATGTCTTAAGGTAAAATAATTTTGATGGTTGTAGTAGAAATGTCTTTGAAAGGATTAAAAAACCACTTTGCTGGTTGAAATTAGACACACGACACTTAAAGGTAGATGATACAATTCATCCAGGACGTTTAATAATGAATACGGTTTTCTGATTTGTCATTTCTGTTTTTCCTTAAAAATTTTATTTTGTTCAAAGAACATTCATATTGTTTGCATCTCTAAAGCTTGTAATATAAAAAAATTTCTTGAATGAATCTTTGCTCTGGTGGTGGACAGTAGGCAAGACTTAACCAAAAAATTCTTCAGTGATTGAGAGTAGGCTTCCTTTTCTAAGGGCAAATAATAATTTATTAGTGGAAATTAGACATACGGCATATAAAGAATAATACAAATCGTTTATTGTTTGAAAAATTGCTAGTTTTTGCTAGCTTTTGAAATCGTTTATTGCTTTCCATTTTCTTAAAAGAATTTAAAAGTGAAATTTTAATTGTCTGAAATAAACTATTAAAACATACTTTTCTTATATACTTTTATATTATTTCTTAGTTTGTTATTTGACCAAAGAAAACATTTGAAAAATTTGGAAGTAGTTCAATTTATTTTAGAGAATTTAAATCAAAAATAGCTTACTATAGGAAAGTTTCTTGAACATTATTCCAAAGAAATTCGCCAAATCGATTATAGTATTCTTAACTTTCAAATTCTTCTAGTACGTTAGGAAATAGTTTGCGGTAGGTTTTATATTTCATTTCTTTCTAGGAAATATAAATCTTCGGTCGAGAGTTTTGAGTGGATTGAATTTAATACTAGTCTTTCGTATAAAAATATCAGACTGGACTTGTATAGAGATTGGCGTATGAGTATATAAAACCATAATCCTAACCGACAATTTTGAAATCTAGCTTTTATTTATACTAGTTCCTCAAATAAAGCAAGAAAGTTTTCTTCGTAAAAGAAACTAAAATGTATAAAATTTCGTTATTGAAAACTACTTCAATTAAATATGGATTACTGAGAAGGTTTTCTTTGATGATATTGAAAATAAATTCATGCTTTTGGTATTCAATAAAAAGTAAAATTAGACTTATTCTTTTTTTTTAATTTTTAGTCTAGGATTTGAAATTTATTTTGTGATATCTTTTAAATGGAAAATCTGTAATGATTTCAAGTCATTATCAATTTTCTTTTAAATGTTTTTAAAAAAATTGAAGAGGGTAAAAAAAGACAAAACTCAGTAATATCAAATAAATTTTTAATTTGGATTTATATACTGAAATTCGGGGAAACGAATTAAAAAACGAAACGAAACGAACGAAATCAACGAAATTAAAAAAAATCAAATGTCATTATTGTTTTATTTTATCTATGGCATATTACTTGCGCGGCAAAGTCAAGAAGTAAACACATTTTACTAAAAGTTTTGTTGGATACAAATTTGACATTTTTTCTTTTTCTGAAGAATATAAATACTTTTGAGGTATATATTATTTTCGCTATGCATCAATGTTCCGCATTATTTCATGAATAGGTATATCAGATTTCTTTATGGCGTTAATGCCTGAAGTATCAAAATTGATACCTGTTTTTTTTTTCTAAATAAATATGTAAAAAAATATATTGTGATTTTTTAAGCTATTTTTTCCTTCATCTAGACCCTCAAGCAAACACAGTAATATTAAAAATAAATCACTTTCGTAAATCAGGCTACTAAGAATTAATATGGTCCTTACATGTAGAATTTGGCTCCCTATATCTAACATTTCTCTGAACTGAATCAAGATTCTAAAACTGTAACCATGAATGTCTGTTAAGCTGATCCTTTTTTAGTGTATTTGGCCTGTGTTAAAAGCTATATCATCCAGATAACTTATCTAGAGCTGAAGTGCACTTTTGGCTAGACAGGCATATTGTGCGGCTACTAACCATACGGTTGGGAGTTCGGGCCTAGATCTTTCTGCTATCGCAAAATGTCTTTTCACGGTACTACTGTATCTACACTAAGCTACATACAATATACATCTACTGCTAGCAAAAATGTGAATTTATATTAGTAAATGCAATTATAATTACTCTTTTATGAAGTTAATTTAAATCAATATATTTGCCAAGTGCCAATTTAATCAATTGCTTTATTCTGAAATTAGCTTTTATTGACTCCAAAGATAAAGGAAATGCCTAATATATTCTAGTTTGTGTATTTATTAATTTGTTTAATGAAGCGCAATTTTTGTCGTATTGACCAACAAATGTTCAGTTGGAATCTATTTCTCCTTTTGTTTTCAAAAACTTCTAAAAAATATATTTAAAAGTCTTTGATTCAATAAATTGATTGTTTATTTTATGTAATCATTATGTGTTATATTTCGATTCTCAAAAGATTTCAATATTCGTTGATTTACAATTTGACATGGCAGAAATTATGCTGTAGGAATATCTATTAGTTATAATATTGCATAAAATTTTAAAGTTAAAATGAAATTTTAAATAAATTATGCAATAAAATTCTTTATTTTTTGATATTTGTTACAGGTTTTGACATTAGTAAATTTTATTAAATAAAATTTCTATTTCATTCAGTACTTAATAAAAGTCATATATTTAAAATGTTTGCATTTTTGTATTTGAAATGAAATTCTGCAGGATGTGGAGTTACATTATTCTCGAACAATAATCATTCTATGGATTTCCCAAATTTTCTGCAATTATTTCCATTTTCTTTCTGCTTTTCGGCCTTTGAAAAAAATTCTATTCGAAGCTTCGAAGAAATTCTATTGTTCTACATAGCAAATCCATTTTGATTGGATTTGAATTTCTCAATCTGACCTTTATTAATATATGCATTTATTCACACAAATTAAATAGGATAGAAATGCATGATACTGTAAATCGATTGAAATTTTAAATGCTATGCAACAAAATACCCTCAGTATTTCTCTTCATCTATTCGAAACAATTAAAAACAACCAGATTCTTTGCCTTACCAAGTAATTAGGGCATCAATAAAAATTACAAATACAAGTATATTATGCATAATCATGAAGTCTTAAACCCATTTCTGATTACAAAAAGAAATGATAAGTCTTCATTATTTAATTTCGAGTCTTTAATTTATCTCCCTATTGAACAGCTGAATTTTACTTCGCAGGCAGAAATGAGAAATATTCCCTGAAATAAAAATATATATATATTTCTTTCTCTAAACCGCAAACAAAGTTAAAATATTTTATTAGGCACGAAAAACATCACTTTAGCGAAATGAAACTAGATCAGAATATAATTTTATACAAACTTCATTACTTACATCTATAAAATAAAGAAAGTTTAAAAATTAGTAATAATTAATGTTGAAGTTAAAAAATTAATAGTAAATAATAAAATTATAAATAATAAATAGGTAAATTAAAATAGTAAATACTAATCTAAATGTTATTAATAACAATATGTAAATATTAATAATGTATGCTAAATTAATAATAATAAAAAATTAACATTAATGAAGGCAAACGTTTACAATTATTAATAACAATGAATGTGATAGTAATAAATAATAATAAAATTCATTTCTATCATTCATTTCCGTCCGTTGAGATTATTTTCTTTTCAAAATAATATATGTCATGTATTTACGTGTAATTTTAATAATGATAATTTGCAAAATGGCACATTAAAGAAAAATTAGACTAAATATGTTAAATAAAAAGATTATGTAAAAACCTTAAATTTATAAATATAAAACGATATTTTTAAAGCATTAGATGAATATTCTCAATTCGAGAATCATAATTAGAATTTTATGGATATTTTAAAAACAATACTCAATTATTTTTAAAAAGTTTTACATATAATAAGCTATCAAATTCTATCTATCTATCTATCTATCTATCTATCTATCTATCTATCTATCTATCTATCTATCTATCTATCTATCTATCTATCTATCTATCTATCTAT
>JAOUZG010006535.1:3401027-3411969 GCA_026289955.1 Argiope argentata
GCATCAGCATGTTAAATATAAAAGAGATTAAATTGACAGCATATGTACCTAATAAAATGTATATAGTTTCATAGATATTTATGCATACACTCAGTTAAAGGGAACAAACTTAGTGAATTTCCTTAACAGCAATTTAACTGAATTAAATTTCAGTTAAATGTTCTCTATAATTTTACATATAGGCATTTAGTCATTGCATATTCAAATATATAAATATGAGTTTACAATTAAACGACTTTTATAATTTCGTATACTAACAATATTTATTGAGCTACATCACAAAATGTATAAGAAGTTTATAAAATATGAGGAAACATATATATAAAAAATTATATTTTAGAGAAATTTCCAACAGGTCATTACCAAACTAATTAATCCATATCTAACACAAATACATATATTAAGATCCATAATTCCAAGGATGTAAAAATTTGTTCTAAAATATTTAGTTCTTATCTATCTAAGTATGCTATATTCTGAAACATATTTACTAACTGTAGTCTCATTATGTCATATAAATTCTACTAGAATCAACATCTTTATTGAAAGAAAGCTTTTTTTTTATTTTAGTAAAATGTTTTTATGATCAATGAGTAGTCCGTTGCAATAAATAAGCTCAACATGTCTCTGATTTTTGATAAATTTCTGCGAATATTATAATCTATCATGATAAAAAACACAGCGTATCATAAAGTTTTGGATTATCATATAGATTTCAGAATAATTTCAAAGTGATCGATATTAACATTTATATTAATTCATGAGCTTTGCAAACAAAAACTGATTTCTCTTTAAGATTTAATAATTAGTTTCTAGCTTTCATATTATAGCAATAAAAGCTTTCCAGTGCTTGAAGAATTTAAATTTCTCTTCAAATAAAATTTTCATTCGGAATATTATTTCTCTGACTAATTTGCAAGATATGCATAATTTATTTATTTTTTAACCAAATTTCGAATAGGTTTTATCATGCCATAAATCTGAAAAGCACCAAAAATATATTTTAGTCACAATTTTAAAAATCTGATATACAATGGAGGAATTAGTTCCATTATACATCAGCTACATGTATAAATTATCTATTGTTTCTATAGAAATAATATGGATTTTCCAATAAGTACTGAATCCATTAGTGCTGAAGATAATTGGTTGATTAGAAACGCAAAATTTTCTTTTTTCAGTAAGTTATGTGGTATTTTCTAATTACTTATTTATAGAAAATATATTAAAATTATTGTAAAAAATGGAAAAAATTTTAAACATTATTTTATATCCTACAAGGAATATTTTTAAATATCGTGGTTCAATAAATTTTTAAAAAATGAATTAAAAGACTGGAAATGAAGAATTTGATGAATAAAAATACATATTGATAAAATGATATATATATTTTTTTAATCTCTAAGAAAAATTGTCTCTGTTTATTTTGAGGATGCTTATTTCTAATGACTCTTTGGATTACATTTCATTAAATATGCTCATTAAAATTTTATAATAATTACACATTTAAATTATTTTATATATCTTTAGTACAATAATACAATAGACAAAATTTCGTCTTAAAGATATTTGGAAATCTTAAGTAATGAATTTTATAAATATTGGATTCGGTTTTCTTTTTAAAAATTATTAAGAAGCATTTCATGTCTCTAAACATTAATTTACTTCGTTTCCAAAAGTAAGTTATTCTCAACTGTGACGTTCTTGATATCTGGTCTAGGATTCCTGAAATAACAGAGTTATTCTTGGAATTTCACTAGAAATATGTTTAGTTGCCTTGTGATTATCATTCCAATTTTGAAATAATTATACTCCCTTTCATTAAGATACCCATTCCGAGAACGTTTCTCAGCATACGAACTTCTTGTAAATTCATCCTATAAATTGAAGTAGTAAATTCATCCTATAAATTAAAGTAGTTTCCTGTACTTTTTGAGATTAAATATTACAGAACAGGCAAACATTATAATATTATTGAAAAATATTATGACATATTTAAGATTGAAATATTTATTATTTAATTAAATACGTATTTAAAAATAAACAATATATATCTGCTTTATTTTCATGTAAAAGATAGGTATTCAGATATAACAGATAAAATATATTGATATTACATTTAAACAAATATTTTTAAAAAGAAATGGGTATTTAAGATAAAGTTAATTTTATTGAATGCATTAGGAAGTATACTACTATATTTATATTTTATCATGCTATAATTTATAGCTCAATACCCATTTAATTTAGTCCCATTAATTTAAAAGTAAAATAATGAATAAGTTTTAAGAAGGTAGTCTGCTGTTAATCAAATAGACTATCGAACATGTTATCATAAATATGCAGAAATGAAATTTGAGTCAGTTAATTTTCAATTTCATTTAATAACACCATAAAAATAACACTTAATTTATACTTACGATTAACTACTAATGATATATTTGTGTATTTTTTAACATTTTATTTTTAAAACTTTTGCTATAAATTTAAAAACATATTATTATAATTCATGTCTTAAGATTCCATTTTTATATGCTAGTATAAATAGAATAAAATCTAATGTACCTCAGCTTTACCATAAACTTAGTATTATGTATAAATAAATGTGAAATGAATTTTAAAAAGTAGAAATATTTTAATTTAATAAAAATCTATTATATATTTCAAATTAAATATTTGGTAGCTAAAACTTTTTGTGATAGTTTCAAACGATTCTTTGGATTCCTTATAATTGATCCTTTAGATTGATAAATATTACATCGTTATCTTGAATTGCAACTTCTGCAGATCTAGTAAAGTATATAACTAATATTTAACTACAAGGAGTTTTAAATGAGGAAACTATGTGGTTATAAATTGTTTAACTTCGGAAACTTCTGGAGCTCTAATTTCCAAAGAAAAGTAAACTCATTTGCTAATTAACTATTGATTCCAAAGTGTTCTTTTTAAATTGACGAATTATTGTTTATTAAATTAATGAGTGCGAAACGTCATCTACGCATGTAGGCATGATTTATCAATGCGATTAACCAAGAATGGTTTCCCAGTAATATATTTCTAAAAAAAGGTGCAATTAGAAGAAACATAAATTAATAAAAAAATATTGATAATTATTTTGTGGTGAAATTTACAGCAACTACAGGCTGAGCCATTAAGATAGGGACAGTTTCGTCTCTTGCAGTTTCCTTTGCAACTTTATCCAGAGATTATATAATGCATCACCAATAGAAGGACAAGAAATATTTAATTAGTATTAAATTTAAATTTAGGAAGTTAAAATGAATTCTCCTATTCGCATTTCAATGTATCAAGTCAGAACACAATTTCTTGAACTGTCAAGCGCGCGCTCCTGCAAGTTAAATTATATTTTTATTCATTTTTATTGTTTCATTGAATTATTAATTTTTGTATTGCAAACAATCATAACAAAAATTTGCCTCGCATTTATTGTTTAAAAAAATATCACATTTCCTATTGATTTCGTTTCATATAAACTCGTGCCCAAAATAATATTTTTCTAGGCTTTATTTACTGTAATAATTAACTTACTTCTTAAAAATCAATTTTGTTTTTTTTTACCTTTATTTTAAATCAATTTTATAAATGCAATGACAACGGAATATTAAAAACTGATTTTTTGAGATACTTGTGCAAATAATAAAATTTTTATTTTTCGCTTCCGGATTTTTGTTGACGCCGCAATCCTCATTACTAAATCAATATCATGATCTGAAATGATAATAAATAAATTGATGCAGTCAGCTGAAAACATATAAAGCTATGTAAATTAGTAAAATATTAATGCAATCTAAACTAAATAAATATTAAGCATTTTTTTATTTAATTGGTAATCAAAATACAAGAAATTTTACACTTTAAGAAACAAAGACTGAGGAATTTAATTACTTTTAACAATAAATCGCTTTTTTCTGTGTATTACGTATAGTATACAAATATTTAATTAGCTGTATTGTTATACGTTTTGACAAAAAAAAACAACATATTACTATGGCACTTATTTTTTATTACTTTATGCATTGGTTCCATAAATCAATTTGAAATATTTAAGACCTTACAGTATTTACTTTGTGGAACAGAACTGCCTTTCTTCCATTTGTGACTATACGGTTAGAATAACTGCTTCCATATCCAAATTTCTTGATAAGGCATATTTCTTTTGTTTACTAATTGAAAGCTTTATATTCTTCAATTTTGATGTAAACAACTTAACATGGCTCAAAAAATTTAATAAATTTGGAATAAAAAGAAAAAAAAAAACATTTTGTATAAAAATTATAAAAAAAATGTTTTCAGTCGATTGTAAAAAATCATCAAATTCAAATATAATTAAAAGTACTTTTATTATAGTGCCCTTCCTGAATTCACGCGATATTTATAAAGAACAAGAAATTGAAGAATAAAAGAATTGATTTTATTTCTTCTTCATTTTAATGGAGCAAAAGCAGATTTATTAGTATTAATTTATACCTTAATACATCAATGTGCCCATCTTTTCTTTTTTTTCTATAAAAAATTTTAATATTATAGGAAAAGAAATGCATTCACACGCTATTTTCATCTTTTTTTTACAATTGTTTCCAGTGAAACAGCAGATCAATTAAAATACAGAAATTATGAAAGAAATTCTTTGAACTTTAATAGTTTGCCGATTTTCCTACTTAACGGATGTTAACTCATAAACAATATATTTCTATACACTTATACATGGATATTATTCGTAATATTTATTTACATTGAATAAAATATAAGGGAGTAAAGTCAAATACCGAATAAATTTGGCGCATTAAATATCTATTTTACTAATAAAAGCATCGCCAGATTGTTTTAGTGAGTCAAATTTTGTACCAGAAGATTTAAATGGTACAAGATTAAATCTGATGAAATCCGTTAGTTTGAATTGAAAACCTATATTTATAGCCATTTTAAAATCTAACTTTTCTAGGCCAAAGTATAAATCATAATAGTAGGATTACGTTCATTGAAGCGGTTTATTTTTATCAAATGGACGGAACGCCGCTTTCCAGAGGGGCTGACCGTCTGGTGGAATATTTATAAAGATTTTATCCCTTTAGTCTCTAAGCCAATTGCTTAAAAGACCTAGTTTGGAATTTATTTATATTATTTTGAATAAAAAAGTAATGGTAGAAAGAAAATGAACTCTATATTTACTATTTTTTTGTTGTTAGTAATAAATAAATGTAAAAAACATGTAAATGGTGAGATTTTACATTACATTTAGAGAAATATTTTAACAAATTATTTTCAATTATGTTGATCATAAAAAAATACTTATTTTCATCGGAACCAAAATTTATTCAATGCGTTATTTATTTCTTTTAATTCCTACCTTCATATTAATGATAATATTAGATAAAATAAAATGATTGTTTAGAAATTATTAATTTTTTGCGGAAAATTTATTGTTGTTATTGATTTTTGCAAAACCAGACAAAAATATTCCTTTTTATATTTATTCAAGTTATTATAATCATTCTGAGGTGCTTAAAATTATGATTTTATACTATTTTCAATTAAGAATTTTGAACTCATATGAAAAACAATTTTGAAAATATTAAAAAAAAATTTGAATTTTTTGTAAATAAATGTAAATATCGTTAAATAAATATCGATACATTTGAGAAGAGAACAATATGTTTGAATATAAAATAATTATCAAATTATTTATGTCTTCTATGACATGGTAGAAAGTTTATTTATCATAAATATTAACTAAAAAGTTTAATTTATTAATTAATTAAAAATCAACTAATATGAATTAACTAATATCTCGTTTCCTAAATGTTTGATATGAAAAAAAAATATTTAAACTTCTTATTACAAGACATTGGAAAACTAGAATACACAAGCAATGAAAAAAATCTGACTCAACAATTAAAGAAGACATTTTAAGAAAGGTTTAGAGTTGAACAAAAAGCTTATTCCGACTGCATTTTTAGGTATCTTGAGCATCTATTTAAAAAGGATAAAAGTATTAAAAAAATTAAAAATCAAAATATTCATAAATTTCTATATTTTTTGTCAAGTATGCATTCTTTACAAATGATAATATTTCTGGCATACAAAAGAAATAGCTTGAAATATAATAAAGAAATTATGTGAGTCAAAAGATAATATTAATCTATTTATATAAAATCATTTTAGTAAAAAATAACATTTAATGGCATGTGAGATTCATGATCATTATAAGCATAATACATATAATTAAAATATTTAATAACTTGTACTTTATTAGCTATTTAAAAACTCAGTGTAATAGATCCTCATATTTCAAGGTAAGCACGCATTAAATTAGAATAAGGGAAATAATTAAATTGACCTAATTTTTTCAGCAAAATAAATTGTATTTTCAAAAGATTAATTCATATTTTATTTTTAGATATAAATATACAATTTATAAACTCTGGCAGGATAAAAAATATATTTTTTAATCAGAAAATAAGATTTGAATTTTTTTGTTTTGTTTTTTATTTAATATATAATTACAATTATCCTATATACTATATAATATGGGGAATTCTTTAGCAAAATCAATGTCTAGATCTAAAAATAAAGCAAAGTATTGATTTAATAATTAAATGTAACCTAAAGGATAAATTATTTTAATAATAATTCATAAATACATGTTCAAACAATAAGCTGATGATAAGTGTTTATTTTTTTTCAGTATTATTTTATAAGATTAGTTTTAGAAACATTTATTTAATATATGAATTGTCAAAAAATTACTTTTTCATTTTCTAATGTTTAATGTATATTTTGAATAACACATGATTAAGTGAAAGAAAGATAAATTACGTCAATAAAATCTAATTAAAGATGCATGGAATTCTATATTTCCTCCACCATAATTCAAAAAAGTTATATCAAAAATAATTTAAATAGTTTCGGTTAATTTTAAATTGTTTTGATGATTACTAATTACGTGTTTTTTGTATGTATTTAAAAAAGTATAAATTCTTCATTTTATATAATTTTTAATTAAGTATTATTTTTATTTTTTTGCAAATATGCAGAATTAATAATTTTTTTAATTTGTTGCAAGCCTGTAAAAAATATTTAAAATTTTTATTTTGTATTTTCAAACGTAAAAAAATAATTAAATGTTTTTTATTTATATTTGCAAATATGTAAAATATAGTTAACTTTTTTTTATTTTTAATTGCAAATATGTAAAAATAATTAAATTTTGCTTATTTATGTTTGCAAGTACGTAAAAAAAATTACATTTTATTTATTTATATTTGAAAATATGTAAAAGCAATTAAATTGTACTTATTTATGTTTGGAAATATTTAAAAATATCCTTAAATAGAGTGAAATATTTAGTTGATTAATCTATATATTCATCTTTTTACTAATTAAAAAAAGGAATCACTACCGAAGATCATCAGTCCACATAATTATTCTCTTCTCATACTTAAAGTTAAAACTGAAGTATGCAACAACTGTCTGAAATGCAATAATGCTGTAAAATATTTCATCAACAGACCTTTGAAGGATTTAGTTTTAAAATCCAGACTGTTTTCAATTAATATTACTCGGAGTGCTAATATCTTCTCTAACCTAGTCACTGCACTTAAGTTTTCTGAGCCACTTATGCAAATACTTTTAGAAGGAATTTTCCGTAACCACTAAAATGTGTGTTCGAGTTCTCAGTTTATAATGTATGTGATATGCATGGCATGCGAGAGAAATTCCTTGGATAATTTTATTTTTCCTACATGTTAAGGCAATTTTTACTATGAAATTTCTCGCTGCCCGAATTAAATCGTGGCTCTCTTTCACATATTCAGAAGGCATCTCATGTTTATTACATTATTGATCCAGAATCTCGAAACTAAAAGTTAACTGATTTGCTTAATAACGGAATTTCTACCCGATTTTCAAACCAAGGGTAGTGCATTTCCTTTTCGAGGAAGGAAAAAAAAAAAACTCGAATATAAACAAGATGCACATACATATTGCATCATCCCCTGAATAAATAAAGGAAAGAAACGAATAAATGCAGCTGATTTCTTCCTTGTGAACGTCGCTGATTTTTGGATGAAACATTTATTAGCTGCATCTTTCAAATTTGCTTCTTGCTATTTCAATATTTTAAAGATTTTTTTCCCTTCTAAGACATGTCGATGCTGAAAAGTAAAGCTTGACTTTTCTTGAATGTCTAACACATTTCTTCTGGTCTTGCATGTTAACATTGTTTGCAGGGGCTGAAGCTAAATCTTTGGAAGGCACGTTCAAAGGATACAATTATATTTTTGCCTCTTTCTCTCAGGTCGCTTTTCTAGCCCGATTGTTACCGGCATGATTTTTTTGTTCCTCTTTATCGAGGGACTATGAACATATTTACGACATAAGTTGTTTTGTCAGATTGGGGAATTTTCGTGGATAATTTTTTTGTGTAGTTCATTTCTTCAAAATTCCATGATTTTTTTTGACATTTTTATCCTTTTTTTGGAGTGCATTATTTTATTTATTTTGAAACTGTTTTCTAACATTTTTGAAGAAAAAAATGTTCTTTTTAATTTTAAATATGAAATTATTTAACATACTTGTAAGAAAAACGTTCCTTTTGCTTAAATATAGCTGCTGCTTCTAAAAAATTATTCGAAAATGTAATTAAGTAATGTAAAAAAAACAAAGTGAAAAAAGTTGGAGTAATAATGTATAATAAAAATGATTAAATAGTAATACATGATAAAAAATATCACATGATAAAAATAATAAATAATAAAAATATACGAATAAATATTGAATTTTTTACTAACAATTTACTACAAAACAATTCTGAAGTACAAAAAATCTCTGGGATTCATTTATTAAGATATCAAAATAAAACTTTATACATTTAGTACTTTGGGGTTTATCAAGTTAAGTAAAAATTAGCAAATTCTAATGATTATTCAAAATTTTGACATTATTAATGGTGTACTGAATTTTAAACTTTAATTCCAAATTATTTATAGGTCTAACATATTTTTTTTATTGAGTACTGCATGATTATAATAAATTTATGCAGAACTAAATGTATTACATTGAATGAGAGCCCATGTTAGTTTTAAATAAAATGCATAAGACCAATACGTAATTTGGTTATTTATATTATATTTTCCAAGTATTAAGAAAAAGGTTTATCTTTTCGTTATTTCCATATTTCCAATAAACCATTGATTCAATTTTATAAATGTACTTTATTTTTCCTCTATACACATGCAATTATTTGCTTAGTAGAGTTACTTGTTAAATACCATATTTTATACATTAAAATTTTATCTCAAATATTTATTTGATTGTTTCAATACCTTTCCCATTCTTATTGAATGGGTATCAATAAGAAGGGGTATACTTAATTTTATTTCAATGATTTCTTAATGTCATTGGAAACCACTTGAGAAAATCATTTATTTTAATATTTCGTTTGTAAAGAAACAAATAAATATAGAGCAATTCAACAACAAACAGTTATTTCAAAATCATAAGAATTCATTCAAAATTTATTACTCCGAAAAATAATTTCATTTAAAAAAAAACGTTTTTACACGTAATTCAAATTTGTAATTTAGTTCTAAGATTTAAACTTAATACTTTTATTTAACTTTTTCCTCTTGTTAATAATATATAAATAATAATTTTACAATCAGAGCAGAAGAATTCATAAAATTTATTTTGAAAAATTATAAATTAAATATCTTTAATCATCTCAACCGATAGGAAAACTAGGGGAAAGCAGATAATATTAATCAATACTGTGAAGTATTAAAACAGAAATAACAAATATTTTAGAAATTGAAGAAAAAAGTTATATATACATAATATTTGTATGAGGTTTGTTACCTCAAGTTCTTTCTAGTCAAATTTATATATTTAATTAAAAATTTAATAAATTAAAAAAATTAATATTCTAATAATGTAATATAAATGCGTTTAAATATTCTATAAATGCATTTTAAACATTTCAGCTTTCTTTCAGGCTCTTAGAAATATGAAATTCTTTATTGCTTTTGCATTAGAGCAATACTTTTTTCTAAAATAGAAATATATTAAAACTATTTGATTTGCTTATATGCATTTTCATGGACTATAAAAAAAGAAAACACTTAACATATTCAGTTAGAAATTTAAAGCAAATGCAGTAATAACAAATACATATGAATAAGTATACTGTTTCAAAATGGAATACGAAGCAAAAAACTAAATTTTCGTCTATTCAATAAACTAATGACATAAATATGAACTTATATTATACATTTCACCATTTCTTGCTTACAGCTAATATTTTAAGTATTAAATAAATAAGGTTTAATAATATTTGTAGGTTATGTATTGAATAATATTTAGAATTATTTATGTTGTATCATTAAAAAAATATTGTATACAGAATGGCAAGTATAATGGATTTGGGAATGAAATAAAAAGTATCAAGAAAATACACCAATAATACTTTTTTGTATACGTGAAAACGAAATTTATATTATATACATGTAAATTTTAATTATTACATTGGTGAACACTTTAAGAGGAGCTACAAAATCCTTATCTTTTTTCAAGTTAAAAAATAAATAATATAACAATGATTTTTTTTAAAAAATTTTTTTGAAATAAATTGAAATTAATGGTTAACAGTTTTATTAACTTTATTAAATACATAAAATCTTAAAACTTAGTTTCATTCAGTGATTTTAAGTATTTCATGAAAAAAAAATTCACAACTACATATTTAATAAGATTATAATATATCTCTTTGATTAAAACAAAAAAAAAATAATTTTCTTCAGTTTTGGATGTTTTAGCTGGCAGGAGATATATATTCATATACAAGATAAAAAGTTGGAATTAATCTTAAAATTAAAAGAAAAATTATTAACTGAGTCAAAAGGAATTTTCAAAATTTCTGACACAA
>JAOUZG010006535.1:3412369-3426501 GCA_026289955.1 Argiope argentata
TTTAATTTATAAAAAATTGCAAAAACTTTAAATTTTTATTGTTTACAAATAACACAGTTTTCACTACTACCCTTTCTCAAAAGCTTAAATTTCCATGTGATTAGATTTCTGATGTATGCAACGCAGAAAAAACGAACCTGACAAATTATTTACCAAAGACTTTCTCGTTTTAATAGGACATTATAATCCTATAAAATTAGAAAATGTATTATAGAAACTAGAAAAAATAATTCATTCCTGTAATCACCTAAAAGAGCGAAAAATAGCTTTTTTAGTATCTAGAAATAGGAAATTAATTCATTTACATATATTATACTTATTCTGATAATATTAATCTCTGGTTTTCTTTTATTCTTAAACTTACCGAATAATGCTTAATCTTATTATAATTGTTAATCCTTTTGCAATATGCATGAATCAAGAGAAAATCCGATACCTTATATCTGATTTTTCATTTTATATTTCTGTCATTAAAATGAGTATGTTACCTTTAAAGCAAGAAAAGGAAGTCGAGATTATAATTAATTATTCAATGATGTCAAAATAGAAATGTATAGATCTTTTTATCTTCCAGTCTTGAAAATTGTAGAATTAAATTAAGTTATGGAATTAATAAATTGTGATCTAGAATTAAAGTATCACTAACATTCTATGTTATGAAATGTGTTTATATATTTAAACATAAATTTGAACTTTTATTAATTGCCAAAAAACCCTTTTATTTTATTTTTAAACATTGACAGTTAGGAAGTTTTAATTGAAAAATAATTAACTTCGGTTGAAAAATGTATAAAGAAAATAACTTCTCTGTTTTAAGGGATTATTGTGAAAATAAAAAAAAATTCTTATTGCAATTTTCTTCAATAAAATATTTTAAATTCTAAACACTTAATAAGGATTAACCAAGGTGAAGATTTATTTTCCGTTTACTAAATATTGGTTTATAAACTGATATTTTCTCCTTAAAATACATTCTATTTTCGAAATTTATTACCATAAGAACCTACATTAAAGCCCACACAATTATTAAAATATGTATTTACAAGCTTTTAGAAATCAGCCCACACTTTCATGAGTCTAAAATGCAATCCATCATTATCAAATGACTTATTAATGATTTAAAAGCATGTAAGATGATCAGCAGTCTAAGCTAGACAGCTGTAAACATTTTAATAGCATGATTGAAAAATAAATGGAACGAAGGCTTGCTAATAATTTTTCAATCAAATTCCCTGATTTTATTTAGATGAATAGTCTTTGTTGACGATCATGTGAATCATTTGGTTTAATAGCTAGTAAAATTCATAGTTAAATATATTATATAAGTTGGATTTTAATGATTGAATCAGAAAACTTTAATTTTTCAGCTTTAGTAATCTTATACTAAAATAAATTATTTCGATTTACTCCGTTTTACTCATTTTACTATATATTTTCTTTTAATTACGGTCGAGTTCCATGTCACTGAAAAAAAATATTTGTTCTGTACGTTGTGTAATCTTACAACAATGTAACCCAATTTTTAACCTAAAATAATGTAAACTTTGTCATGTTTCTTTGGATTAACAGCCTTTAAATCATAAATTTAAATGTTTTACAGATATTTCACATATTTAAGTAAATATACGGCTTACTTTCATGAAATCTACATCATCAGTAATGAATTATGGTAAAGATAAAATTCCAGTGTTAATTTTTGCAAGTTTCACTAATGTTTATATTAATATAAATATAAATTTTAATTGTGAATTGAAGACCCAGAAAAACTGGTATGGTAGGTAGTATGCAAATAATAAAGGTTTTCAACCGATCAGTGTAAGTGAAGTTGTCAACAGTGCGTATATAAGACAACATCTGTCTGAGGAGGCTATTACATCGATTCTTGCTGTTATAATGGCAGATTATCAGGATTTAGGTAATTTTTATATGTGATGGTGATTAACTGTTGCTAATTGAAGGCGCACGAGGTAGGGAACTGAGTATTTCCGAAGTAGAGATGAAATTTGTATTTTCATGCCTGACCATTTCTAGGGTGTACCACAAATAGCAGTTTTCTGGTAAAATTTCAAATATCCGACAGAGTGGAGGCTTAAAAAAGACCTTGATAGAATCTGCTCATAGATGCCTGAAAAGAATCTTTGCACGAGATAGACGTTCAGTATTTCCTCAAATTACTGCGTATTTGAATACAGGCCCATAAACAAATGTAAGTGCATGCACTATATAATGTAACCTAATCGAGATGGGTTTTCACATCATCATATCATCTCGTGTGCCATTGGTGACTCAACAACACCAAGCTCTGCACCTTACCTGGATTAGTCAAAGCTGTCATCGGGCTCTTAATGACTGGAAAAAAAGGTGTCTGGTCTTATGAATTACGTAAACGTAATTCATCTTACCAGATGATCCTAAGTGTATCTGGTTAATGTCTGTATACGGGTGTGGAGAAACCACAATGAAACTATGGATCCCTCATGCCTACAAGGAACTTGTCAAGCTGATGGAGGCTCTCTGAGGGTAAAAGGTGTGTGCACTTACCATGAAATGTGAGTAGACTCTACCATGGCAGTTCAGCGATAGTTAAATATCCTTTCTGAACTTCTGTATGCATTCTGACGGACTTGAGTAATTCCAGCAGGACAATCCGACACCCCACACTTCGAGAATCACTACAGGGTGGCCCCAGGAACAATTTTTTAAACTTTAAACACTTCCTCTGGCTATCTAAAACCCCAGACATGAACATTATTGAATATATCTGGGATTTATTTCGATGTGCTGTTCAAAGATCTCCATCCCTTCGTGGTCTTACGGATTTATGGACAGCTCTGCCGGATTCACGGTGCAAGTTATCTCTAGCACTACTTCAGACTTTAGTTGAGCCAATATAAAGTCGTGTTTCGTCATTTATACGTGCTCGCTGGGGCCTTAAACGATAATAAGCATGCTCATCAGTTTTTTTTTATCTCGTCAGCGTGAATCCAAAAGGAAAAAAAAATATGTACAACCAAATTAACTATTTTTGTCAATAATTTTAAAGGTCTTATGTATTTTTGGATTATCGTTCATGATACGCTTAATATGCTTTCAGAATTCTTAGTCATCTTTATCATCGGGCTTGAAATTAAATTTATTTTTTTAATTAATTAAACATATATTCAAGAGTTGACAACGCTGAAAAGTTAATTTGAGATTGAAATAATTGTTTTTTCAATTAATATTTTTGATGTTTAGCAGACGTCCTTATAAAATCTTTAGAATGTTTAAAGTCTATTATTGGGAAACTAAATTGTTTTCTTAGTCTTTCTTTATTTACATGTGTTTAAATTTTATTTTTCATCTGTTTCAATTTTCTGAAATTCTAATTCGGAAAATGGTATGTTCTTTGTTATTTGTCCTCCGGATCTCAATAAGTAAAAAAAAGTTTAGAAATACAACTTTTTTTAAGACCAAGAACTAAATAATTTATTTCTTAATTTCCCAGCAAAATGTTAAGCAAATAAATTAATAATCCTCTTACTTTGAAAATTGTTACTTAATATTTCTTTTTAACCAAAATGCCCTTTTTTTATTGCAATAAAGACTTTTTTCTACTTAATTGTTATATTTTGGTTTAATTTTTTCATTCTCTTTATATTTAAGTATTCAAATATATAATTATTTTCGAACAATTTTGAAAAATTTCGCGCCAAACATAGCCATAGTCCGAAATAGAAATAGTTAATTTCGGAACTCACAAAATTGTTTCTAACACGATTTCAATTTTTTTCTCTAAATATGATGATAAACTGAAGCATGCTCCTGTGTGGGTGTTTTTATTATTAATTTTAATGCTGTATATTTATGAAAATAAATTATATAGGAATAACTTAATTCTAATATTTTAGTCAATAACTCCAAAAATGTATAGCTGAAAACTTATTGTTAATATGCTGATAAATATCACGATAAATAGAAAATGCAATTGGAACTTTTTAACCCTAATCTATGGGAAATTAAAATTACCATTTAAAAAAATATTTGTATTAAACACTGAATTAATAAGATTATTTCTGGATTTCCTTGACAGCCATATTTCTTAATTGTCTCTTTCACTTTACTATCTAGAAAAACATTCCTTTCTTTTTTCCTTTCATTTTTAAAGTATTATTTCTGTAAATCCGATCCATATCGATTTACGAAAATAAAATTAATTAATATCCGTTTACATTGAAAACAAAGATTAAGCTTATATATACAATAAATAAGTAAGCATAATTATTTACCTTGGAAATAAATAGATGGTATATAATTTTTAATTCATTCGTAAGTTGAAAATAATTAAAAAATAATTTGGTTTTTGAATATCTTTCTCGAGAATGCTAAGTGGCCTTAGTTTTATTTCAATGATGTGTAGAAAACTATATTTTTTTTTAATAAAAATTAACATGCAGAAGCTTTTAAATTCTGCAATAATGAATCTAACGACGATTTTTATGTCATTAGTTTCAATGGATTCAAATACTCTTTGAAAAACATTGATGATTTAAGAAATAAAATCATTACACAATTAATTTTTTAAAATGAAATTTTTATGATAATATAAGAAAAAATCTCTACCCGAAAAAAAAGAACTCTTATACTTTCTTTCAAAAATTTTATCATATAATTTGTAATTATTGATATTTATCTCGTAAATTTTACTGCGCATAAATAATATGTTACTTTTTTTTCTATTTTGCATTATCTGGAATGCACAAATACTTACAATGATTTTTTTTTGTAAAATGGTATACAAATATCCCACTTTGAACTTTATTGGTAATTATTTTATTGCCTTTCAACTAAACTACTTATACCAAAACTACAATTTTATTTTTATTTAAGTACTTCGATCGTCTAATTATGAAATATTTTTAATGATTTCAGAAACTCTATACATTTTAGCTTCTTTGAGAATAATATTAAAATTTAAAATAGTTTTTCAGAACTTTTCGATATTTACGATATTTTTTTTCGTTTAGCCTCGACATTAACATATTACGATCTTGCTGAAAAGCCCAGGCCTTGCTGTTGTTTAAAATGTATAGAAATCATATACATAAATATATGTAACTTCAAAATAATTTAAACAATAACTAAATTTTCGAATTAACTTAAACTATATGATTAATATTATTTGAACTATAAGGTCAAGATGATTTTAAAATATTTTTTTAAAAAAAGCATCGAAGACTATTGAACATTTTAATAATTCTTTAGGTTATTTGAATTAAAAATTAGATACTGGTTTTTATTTTTTGTGTGAAAATGTTAAAAAAATGAAGAGAAACATCTTAATTGGTAGGAAAATAACCTTGTAAAAACAAAAACTTTAATTCCTGTCATTTTTTATAACATTTTATGTGGAATTATAAAAAAAAATATCTTAAGATGAAAATGCCTATCAATTATGCGGAAAAAGGAAAAGTGAATATCTCCTCATAAAAATTCTATTGAAATAATAAATTGCTTAATTCCAAAATTTTAAACAATACTTCAACACAAAATTATATAAATTATTGAATATACATATTTAAAATTCATCTTTCAATACATATTTAAATCATACCACAAATAATAACGTTCGAAATCAGCATATTTCGAAGAGCTAAAAATTTCCAGCGAATAAAAAGCCTTCTCAAAAGAATTAAAGAAAGAACTCAGGAAAGAAAATCCCTGGAGCACCTGAGACATTTGATCGCCTTTAACCGGCGTCGTAAAAGAACGACAACATCCCCTAAATCGTCGGGGTAACGCTCCCCCAATTCGAGAGGCGTCCGTGCAGAGGATTGTGCCTTCTCCCGCCGCTTCGGCTCGAATTGCGAAGGGATCGTGCTCTGACTCTATAATTTACTTTGCTTTCAGATACCTAAATCTTCCAGAATACCAACAAGTAAGGATAAAAAAGAACTCAACAAAAAATGCCGGCATTTTTTCCCCCTTACCGGCCCTGCCTCTTTCTTATCCCCTATATTCACAGTATCCAATGTCTATAGGAAGTAAGAGTATATTTCACTCTTTTTGGTTTTTTCGTGTCCTCGTACTCGTCGAGCTGCATCGGTGACTCTTTTCTGTGACCAGAATATACTATTTTTAGTTTTTTATGGGGTGCTTTGTGTGCTGCTTCTCTTTCGTTCTTTTTCGACTTTTCGACTTTTTTTTTTCGTCTGATGTTTCAAAAGGGCGGCGGAGCGTTGAAATGGTTCTTATGTATTTTCTTTCTTTCAATCCTACATGTTGAATGCAAGGGAATGGTCAGTGTTGGATTGGATATCCATCATTTAACATCCATTGTCAGATCGTGACATCCACTGAAAGCATATAAAAAACAGCATGATGTGTGATTAACTGTGAATGTTACATTTGCGATGTAGGAAAACTTTTTTTTTTGAAAATTGCTTTTTAATATTCTACGTAAGTTTATTTTTCAATCATTTTTTACAGAGAATTTAACAACTATATACTAGAAATATAAAATGTGGAATTATTTTTCTAGGGAAAAAAAGTTTGAATAGCGCATTTATTTTTTATTATACTGTCGAAAATAAAATCAAATTTAAAATTTGATAGATAATACATAATTTTTTGACAAATTGTTTCTAGGTAGCAAGGTAATGAAAAAAATTCTTTATTTCTAAAATATCATCACAAAAAAATTAACAGACTGTCATTTTCCCTTAATATTTATAAAACGCAGATTGTCATGTTATTAAGGCAACCAGGGACCCTTAAAATTACTTTTTGCAATTTTCATCTTAGCAGTTTAAAATTTTACAGGCATTAAGAGTAACACCATAGGAGATGACATACAAAATTTAAACGCATTATTATATTTTATTTTTGAGTTAGGGAAGGAATTCAATATAATATAATATTAGCGATAAAATATAATATAATATTAGCGATATGAAAATGTTCTAGGCGCTCCAATTCTGTTCGAAAGAATTCCAATTTTTATTATTATTTATTCTAACCCTTTGGGAGCAAAAATTGGAATTGATCATTAAGTTTGTGTGCGAAATATCAAAATTAAACAATGTAATAAATCAAAACTGCTGAAACTTTTTAAAAAATCCGTAGTTTTAAGTTATTATATTGGTTAATTTTGATATTTCACACTCAAACTTAAATATCAATCCAACTTTTGTTCCAAAAGGATAAGTGTAAGTAGTAATAAAAATTGGAGCGCCTGGAACATTTTTCATTAACGCTACTTATCGCTTCTATTATATAATATTAATATCCTAACTCATAAATAAATTGATATAATGCTTTAAAATTTTGTATATCATCTTCTATAGTGTTACTCCTAATGCCAGTAAAATTTCAAATTGCTAAGGTGAAAATTGCAAAAAGTCATTTTAAAGGTCCCTGGTCGCTTAATGGTAATATAACACTTGTGGCAGGTTCTTTATTTAGAGACGTATATATCAAACTTAAAATATGCTGATGTATCAGCGGGGCTTGTCCATGGCAAGTGCCATAAGTAACAACAACAACAACCATTGATTTTTTTATACCCTCCCGAATTTCTGAAAATATATTTATCTTCGTGCCAATACAGAATTTAAGAACCTAGGTATATGAAAGTATTTAATAATCTACTCGTAAAGAAATGCGCCTTCTTCAATTTTAAAAACCTTCAAAAATAGACCGAAAATGCAACATTTCATAGATTAATATTTTTTTATAATTAGTTTTTAATTTCAAACAAAACATCTTTTTAATTTTTATTTTGTAAAATTTCGAATTGATTCCAAAATAAAATCCATTTCTCATGTAAAATATTTCAAGTACTTTCAAAACACAAATCAACAATTAACTGTTCAAGTTTCATAAAGCCTTGAATTGCCGCTTTATGAACTGCCGTCATAAAGTTATTCCTTAAATTATCTTTATCATAAATTTCTTTATTAGAAGCCTTATTAAATATTTATTTATTTATTCTCGTGAGTAACATTAACAATATATTAATTATTTCTAATTGAAATAATTTCAGTTTTTAGAAATTTTCCTGAAATAACTAAGTATTAAAATACTAAATACGTATGTATTCGTAGGAAATCATAAGTAATTCCCATGGAATGTAAGTTTTTGCAATTGGAAACTTATTTAAAAATTATTTTAACAAAAAGTTCTCAAAATATTTAAAAATAATTTATATCATTTTTAACACGAAACTTAATTAACATTTTACGTTATAATTAAGTAATATGAAGCGTCTCTCTACAATTATACACCAACGCAACTTAAGGAAATTCTGTAATAGTTTGTATCTTTCTCGCATTTATAATGAAATACAAGCACGCATAATTTATTTCCTTTAGTTTTGTAATATGTTTGGCGTTTCGCTCGTTATAAAATTTTATCTTTAATTTGTTAAAATAATATAGTAATTTAGTTAGAGATAAATTAAGTAATTATTCTTCTGTTAAAAATGTATTTAACACTATATTGGCTGTTTAGGCAGTTTCAAGCAATTATATACGCGTCAAATGCTGTAAAGTAATGCATTTTCAATTTTAAAGAGCTAAATTATATACCTTTGTAATATTTGAAATGAATACACACAGAAAAAAATATCGGCATAGTACAATAGCAATGTCTTAATACGTCTAATAAGTAAATTTTTACAGCGTTTGAAACATGAAACCACTACTGCATTAATATTTCAGGCAAATGCCGCTTGAGTTTTTCTGCATTGTTGTCTTGATTTAATATTTCTGCAAATTAGTATACATTTTAACAGAACAAATACATCATAAAATGAAGTATTCTAATGTTCTTGTTACTTATGGCACTTGCCATATTGGACAAGCACCCCTCTGATACAACAGCAGATTTAAACCGAAAGGAGTGTCTCTTGTTTTTTAAGTAACGCCAACTAGGGCCAAGAGTATGACTTAGCTACACACTCACCCTATTCACTTGCACAACCCCTTTTTTCAGAAGGGCACATTCACACATCTCACAGATAGGACACAGCAGAACAGCTATGCCTGAACCGGGACTGCTCCAGAAAGCCGGCAAGTATTGAAATTATTCATATTTTATTTGCTCAGATGTGTTATATCTCCTTTCATTTATTTGAAACAGCAATATTAAATCGTATTCTTCTTTACGACATCTTTAATATTCTTTACAAATAAGTATATTATTTAAGTTCATAAAGTATTTTTAAATTTGCTTAAATTTGTAGAGTAACGTTTTACACAATTTTATTTAATTTTGTATGGAATCTAATTTAAAGATAAATTTTCCTATTTATTTTTTCTCTAAATTATTGACACGACTACAGGGACCAAAACTGTTTCTTCTAAATTCTTAAAATGAATTTTCTTATAAATAGTTTAGATATTCCCAAAAATAAATTTGAATTCAATAAGCTTAAGTAATTTAAATCATTAATGCCTGTAGAAGGAGGTGAAAGGTAGATTTTTTTTCAATAATCTATCTACCAGACAGGAAAAATTGCAATGACTTATTGCAAGTGATATCGATTCTCTTGTTGGATATATTTCTCCGTTAACGGGTTCATTACCCTGAAACGTGATTCAATTGTAAGTAGTCTCAGAGTGATTCATCTTGAGTTAATATATTAGGGTAGAGAAATTGATTAGAGAGTCTTCGGTCAGGGAAGGAGTTCAGATTTATGAAGGTGTTCAGCTTACAGTTTGATAATTTTAAGCTGAACTAATCTTGACTGCATTTTTGGAAAAAAAAAAAGTTTAAAATTTTGGCATGGATTAATCTATTTAAAATATATAAATTTAAAATATATAAATTATTAAAATTTTTAAAAGTTATTAACATTATCAGTTATTATAACAGCTATTACATAATAACTGATGATGATAATACTAATAGTTATTCAAGACTGAATACCCAGATGCAGTATTGGATAACAGAAATGCTTCTTCTAAAAATCTCAGCTATTAAGTATTATATTTTTCTATAATGTACTGAAATCCTTTTTTTTTCATTTAAATTTAGAAAATGAGACAGGCTATCTTAAGATAACACGGCAAGAAACTATTTATTAATAAATAATTAAAAATAAATAAAATTTAATTACTCTTCATCATAAAATTAAATAATTTATGTATTTCTAAAGCAAAACTTCTGGTATACTTTCAAATTATTTTCTGAAATATGTTAGCTAGCAATATATATCACAAATATATGCATATAATTTGAATAACTATTGTAAAATCTACTATTATGTGGCAATGTGCAGAAACTTATTGTATCAAGCTATTTTCTTTTTCATTTTAGGATAATTATTAGTTAATTATTTTTATTTCTGTATATGTTGTTTTGACGTCTGGCAATAATAGTGCAGATAATTATTTTCAACTCCAAAATAAACTTAGTGATCCTGTTTTCTTTTTATATAATATTTCATTTTGATCAGTACTAAAGGTTTGCCTAAATTAAATGAATGATGACGATTTTCCAACTTCATGGTGAAATTGAACATAACAAAATTACATAATTCTATAATGAATGCAAAATTCTAATAATTGTCATCATTAATTTGCGATAGAAAACCTTTTTTTACCAGGGAAGAATATTATATCTCCCTCGTTATTTAGAGCAATATTTGTATATATTTTTTGAATATTCTGTAAGCAAAATAATAATAATAATTATTATTATTATAATAATCGAATGTTGTACAATAAGAATAAAAAATATCCCCTCAATAATACATTAATATATTGGGACCCACAGAATTTATTACTATTATTTGTATACTGACGATTTTTTTAAATCACTTTCAATAAACAGCAACAACAACAACAAAAAAAAAACAGAAGCTTACAGTTTTAAGATGATGTATCTATAAGCATAAAAGTGAGAAAAGCCCCTGAAAAACAATTGATTTAGTTAAAAATTAATTCTTATAGTTATAATCTGTGAATAATCATTATAAATAATGACTGACATTTTCGATGGATATTTTTCATGTGCTAATTAATTTTATAAATCAATTCAATAATTTTAATAATTAATTCCATTAAATAAACTACATTCAAAATAGTGATTGCTTATATAACATCATTTAAAAGTGTTTATTAATTTTCTGTACCTGCTAGAATTTTCAAAAACATAATATTTACATTTTTATAAACACTATGTAAGCTAAAAAATATTCGCATATTTTACAATGTGAATATAAAATAATTCAAAAACCATCCATTTGCATATTTGACCATTCACTATGTATTGCCATTTGTTCTATTACTGATTTTTTCAATAATATCTTTCATTTAACAACCAAAAAACAATTATTATAATAATTTAAAGCAATTTTATATCGAACATTCTTTTATTGGTATAGAGAAATATTAAAAAAAATAACTTTGATAACTTATACATAGTTATTTCAGTAACTTGAGTATAACTGCTTTAAAAAACGAAAGTAATTAAAAAATGGCTAATATTACAAAAATTGCAAATAGAAATAAAACATTAATAAAATATCTTAATTTGAAATTTGAAGCCTGAGACACGATCTTGAGTTGTACTTCTTGGAACTTCTTATCTGACTTATTCGAATGTGACGAAAAATAATTTTCAGGTCATTTCGTCTAAATCAAACTGCTAAGAAAATCAACTCAAATTTCAGATGTCAATAAAATACTTCACTTTTATTACGTTTCGTAAATCTTTCGTATTTGCTTAAAATACGGGTGTATCGAGAAAGTCGAAAAGTTATAAACTGACATTTAACGCCAAAGCACATATCCGATTGAAAGTCGTTTGATCTACTGGAAAAGTATTCCACGGCTAAAATATATCGTGAATTGTTGATTTCGTTGGAGCCTCAATAAAACCTTCATGACCCATTTTTGAGTGACAAGGTAAGAGATTTTCAAATTTAGCAATATTCAGTTTAAAGGGACCACCACCTAAATAAAAGATTTTATAACTGGAGTTAGAAAAACTGCAAGAGAAAGAGAGCCTTTCTCTCTTACATTTCCCTTATTCTCTTTAAAAAAATGTTTGTCAAACGTTAATTCTAATTTTTTTTGGTTTGTTTTTATTTGCATAGCTTAATATCAAACATTCAATTGTACAAAAATTATTTGATATTAAATAATACAATTATTTCATAATATTGTATAATATTTCTAAATAATAATGTTATATAATGTCAAAATATATTGTACAATATTATGCTATAGGTTTATCTTTTTTATGGGAATGGCTATTACCGGATATTTACAATATTTTAATACTAGACTTGTTTAAGTTATTTACTTTCTGAAGCATTAGCAATTGAATAACAAACAACACATATGTATTTTTATGGAATTGGTCAAGATCATTTTCTGGTTCTATGCTGAAAAAAAATTGATTTTAAAAAACCAACTTTAGATCACGGATTGATCCATAGACTACTTCAATTTCCTTTTTATTAATTCCATTGTAGATAATTTCTGTGGAAATTTTAGACTTTCAATATCCATGTAAATTAATATAAAGAAAAATAAAATATATTTGGTAATTGTAAATTAAATTTTTGTTTATAAGTTTTAGGTAATGAAATTTATAGAAATTTAGGATAAACTTGAACATTATATACTCGTATATAAAAATCTTCATACGTTTTGTTTAATATTCTTGTATTTCTTCATGCGTTTGCTTATCATTCTTGTATTTCTTTGTGTGTTTGTTTATCATTCTTGGATTTCTTCATGTGGTTGTTTATCATTCTTGTATTTCGTCATGTGTTTGTTTTCCCTTCTTCCTTTCTTTTTCATTTTATTTCATTCCACGTAAATTTTTTAAAAAATATATGCATTGTTTATTCTTTAAAGAATGGAGGATATAAAATTTTACTAAAACACAGACTGATTTTTAAAATTTCCATTAAAACAAATTTTATTGAAAAATATTTTTAGCGAAATAAATGTTTCCTCTTTGAAAATGTAACTTTTTGTTTGATATCTATGTTAACTTCATACTTAGTAACCTATTGATTGAAAACGTTCTCTACTAAAATTATTACTAGGATTATACTTTCAAATATTTTTGGTGGGCCCCTTAAATAGCCGTTTTAAGAAGCCGTTCTGAAATCTGGAGATATTTTATTCCTTCCCAGAGTAACATCTCAATTCCGAAACTCGGAGTAAGAAGAGCCGTAAGTTGCAGTCAACACCATCTTTAGGAAGAAAAATAAGCCGTATGACAGAGGAGCTGTGAAAAATGAGACTCCAACCCGAACTTGTTGACATTTCTTCACTTGCATGTAAGGCTCCGAAGAAAGTTCAAAGAAATGGTTCTTAAGATACTTTTATGGGCTATCGATCTTTCGAGACTTTATTACTTTCTCTACAATTCGTTTGCTTTCGACAACTAGGATTTCTTTTTATTATTATCTACTTTTTTTCTCCTTTCTTTACAAGACTTTCTTTATGGGTTCCAGTGTTAGACAATATATAAGGGAAGAAGAATTTCAATATAAAAATTGGTTCAATGTTTTAAAAAATATGGAGCTAAATGTTATAAGTCTCTGGATAGATTAATAAATAAAATATTATAAATAATCGATTTTTTTAAAAAATTATCTTTAATTTAATAATAGCTAACGGTTTTTCCCCGCATCTAACTAATATCTCATTCCAGTTATCCTAAATACAGTTCAAAGAATTTAATTTATTTGTTCAATTTATTTTTATTACTCAATCATTATTTGAGCACTAAAATAAAGTTGAATTAGGGAGCAGTATTATTGAAGATTTTTGTTAAAAAAAAAAGAAGAAAAAGAAGAAAAAAATAAAAAAAGAAATTTTATATGCTAAGATATATGATAATATGCTGATAACAGCAGTTTATTGTTGCTGAGACATATGTATTTGATTATAAATAATACTTTATAAAAAAATTGTAAATTTTAAAATCTTATTTAAGAATATATATTAAGATGAATATAAGAAGAGAATTTGATTCATAAAATTTAGTTCAATCAATGAATATTCCAAGTAAAAAACTTATATTGAACAATATTACTAAAGTTTTCTGTTTCAAAATATGGATGTTTGACTTCCTTGGAAAGAAAAGGATATTTCTTTTTTAACACACCTGCAAGAAGCTCAATT
>JAOUZG010006535.1:3437698-3484573 GCA_026289955.1 Argiope argentata
TATCTATCTATCTATCTATCTATCTATCTATCTATCTATCTATATATATATATATATATATATATATATATATATATATATATATATATATATATATATATATCTATATATATATATATATATATATATATATATATATATATATATATATATATAAAATCTGGCAAAAAAATAGATATAATAACTGGAACATATGACTTAGAAGTGTAAATCTTCTTTTAGTGAGCTGTCAATTGTTGTTGCAATTTTAACCAGAAAAAAAAACATTTTAACTCTTAATAATATATTTAAATTTACTATATAACTAGATGTCAAAATTAGTCTTTCGAATTTCATTCCAAACATTTGTATAAAAGAAATTGAAATGTAATTAAAGGTTTAAAAATTTTCTCTTTAAATGAGCCGAAGTGAACAGAAATCGAACAAGGAACCCACGCTTACAGAAAATGTCGTTTAATTGCATCATATGAAAATGAATTCATTGAGTAATAAATTCTTTTAATTATACCATTCGATAATTTAACAATAAAACCTTACAGTTCCTTAAAATGAATAGTAAAATATCATTTAAAAAAAATGAAATAAATATGTTCTTCGATATTGTTATTCAAACAAGCTTAATAATTTGTTTATTAAAGATGTATTTGTTGCATAAAAGCTAATTTGTCACATTATCGTAAAAGGAGGAACATCAGGATTCTGCACTTAATAAAGATGTAAGCAAAATTTGCAGCTTGAATGATATATCTGGAGTAAGTATTTATTTTTATTAGTTTAAAAATTACATAAAACATATTATTTATGTGTGTTTTTATATTATAGACATATAATGGTATAAAATGGAATATTTTTTTAAAAAAATACGGCTAAATAGATAAACAATCTATCAATTTTAAATTCTAATTGCAATAATTTTTAAAATCACTTCGTACTAATAGTAATTCTTTTCATTCTTATGCTTAAACAGTATCAATACGGAAATTTTCGTACGTTTCTTTTTTTGCACATATGAACTCTGTACTTATTACAAGCACGAATATACATTTTTTAATATATTATATTAAAAATAATCTTTTGAAATTATTTTCCTCGTTAGATGTTATGAAAAATAACCCCCAAAGAAGAAAGAAAGTTGACATTTTTATCTGCCACCAGAGAAGCACGAGCAAAATTTGATTGATCCCCTTATGCATGTGTATAGAAATGAATAATGTTGTAAACTTCCACTGATCCTAATTAATAACGAATTTAGAGCCTAGAATTTTATAAGGCACATTCTTCCAATAGGAAATTGTATCAGCTGAAACTGTTATAATTAATATTTTTAAAATAACCCTTTGATTGCTTGTAATGAAACAATTTTCGAAATTCTTAAAAAAAGAAAATCTCTTTTTGTACAGATTCTGAACAAAGTATCCAATAAATGGAAGTAGAAGAATTGGAATAACATCTTGCCATCTTATCCAGATGTTCTGATGATGAATACAGACTGACCCCACACAGCGACATACTTTGTCCTGAATACAAAGGCATCCAAATGTTTGAAGACTGCAATTTGTTATTGCGGAGAAAAAAGTTAAAAATGGACTTAAAAATACCTTCAGCTTTTGTGTTAAATTGCATTGTAAATAGAACGTCGTGTTGTGATAATATAAAGTAAGGGAAAAAAGTCATCCTTTGAATTCATTTTAATAAACATTATAACTCATTTTATAACCATACTTTATTTTTAATCGAGACTAAACATTTCTATAGAATGTTTCCGTTGCAAAAGTATCGATTTTCATGCATAAATACATATATGAACTTAAAACTTTCTAAGGTTTTATCTTTAAGAACTAGACATTCTAACTGAAAATAATGTAATATTTCAAATCAAATATTCTTATTGATGAAAACCCTTTCTATTAACGTTACTTTTAAATGTATTTTTAAAAATGAAACCTGAGCTTTTCGGTATAAAAATTATATTCTTCAATTATTAATAATTAATTAGTGGTAATAATATATATTTTATCACTTTTAATACCATATAATGTAAAATGTCTAGCATGAAAATTAAAACTTTTAAAAAGATTTTGAAAACAAGGGGGGTATTTTAAAATTTTAGAAGTAATAAAAATATCCTTCACAGTTGACAGCACAGTTTTCCTACATTTTCACACAAAAATACGTCAAAATCATACATTGATCGTTGAATTTAAACCTCAATTTCAGATAAAATTAAATTAGTTTTGAATTATCAGATTGATGATGCATTACATCTAAACGATGACGACAATTTGATAACCTTTATAATTAAATTCGTTTGGAAATGAAAATGCAATAATTCCGGTAAGAAATATTAGATAATTGAGGCAAAACTTGATTTTAAAAAATCCACTTTTGAATCTAATTTGTAGAACAATGGGATAGATTGAATAATTAAAATAAGCTAAAATTTTCATGCATATCTTAAAATGGGCCATCCTTATCAAAATAACATTTTGATAAAGATTGTTCAATCCAAAAATATTTAACATTGGTGGCCATTCAGATTACACCTTTTTATAAACTAAAGTAAGACGTGTATACATTTTTAGGAATAAACATAAACTTAATATTTTTAAACTTATTAAAAAGATAAGATTTTTTAAACGGAATTTATTGTACATAATTCAGTCAATTAGCCAACTTTTTTTCCATTTTATTTAAAAGTTAAATTTAAATTAATATATGCAGTGTTAATTATATAGATATATAGAGAGAGGTGTCAATGAAAACAAAAAAAGCATAAACAAAATAATAAATTCTAATAAGCGAGATTATTCAAAATCCAGGTTTTCCCAGCATGCCTAATGAAATTTCTAATTGAATGCTTTAACTATTTTGGAGCCTGTACAGATTTTGAATATTTTTTATTACGATATGATCACCCAGTAATGCATTAATAAAAATGCATTACTGGGTGGTCATAATGTATTAATAAAAATGCATTACTGGGTGGGTATAGATAGATAGATAGATAGAGATAGAGATAGAGATAGAGATAGAGATAGAGACATGTACACACATTTTCCATTACAGAAAAGTAGAATTTTAATTAGCTTTATTTACACATTTACATGCATTGATTGAGTAATAAAAAAATATCAACTCAGGTTATTAAGCAGATATACCATTCAATATGTAGAAAAATATTTAAATTTAAAAAAATATAAATTTCAAATTCTTAGATTTTTAAAAAAAGTTTACAAAAATAGAAGGCAATATTAATATACATAGATATTTTTTGAAATATTTTTTAACAGCCCTTGAAATTTCTATAGTTTTCATCATACATGATACTTTTATCATGATGGATTCTCTATGTATGATTCTTAAAAGTAACTCAAAACAAAACGTACCTTCTAAAGATGATCTAGGTAAAAAGAATCTCCTTTACAATAATAACATTCGATGACTTTTCAGGTCACAGGAGGTGGAGGACGACTCAATTTTAAACCGTCCACATCAAACAAATTGCTTTGAAGGGGAAAAGGAATTTTTTTTTTCCATGCATCAAAGAAATCGTTTTACTATTTGAAATACGACCTTTCAAAGAAATCAGCCATTATGCATTTTCAAAAGCAGTTACGGATCGGACTACAAGCCATTAGACTGCTGTTTTCAAAGAACTCTCTTTGTGTGAGCGACCCGATGGGTCTATGTCTACATCCGCATTTGGGGGAAAGGATTTAAGGACATTGATAAATCGACAGACGATAAACGCATCATGAACTTCTTCAGTTTGAAGGGAACGTTACACCCCATTTCTGATTTCATAGATAGTGTCTCTGTGAAAAAGTAGTTGTCCTGGTATTTCTTTCCTTTTCTTTTTTGTTCATTTAAGTGCAGATTGCTAGGCCTCTTCTTTAAAAGAACAGGATGTGGTGGAGCCATTTATTATTGGTATCTGAAGCAATATAGCTTATTTAACTTTTCGGTCTATTTTGGGAATTGTCATTGGATCGGATTTGAATTTCCTTACAATAAAATACTGCATACATTTTCAAGGAAAGGGACCGTATCTGGTAACCATTATAGTTCTCAAAAAACAAGGATATTCTGTAATAATGCAGAACCGGACTTGAAAAATATTTTTTTTCTGTGATAGCATGTGTAGAAGCAAATATTTACAACTGTATATTTGTATGTTTCTTTATGTATAGCACATATTTTGAATATTGCAAAAGAGGGTAATCGAGTTAATTTTTTGGCTGTGCAAAAACAATTATGATAGAACAACCATAACATATAAAGAGTTATAAATGTTTTATAGAATTTTAGCTGAATCATACTACTAGTATCAATTCTTCCTTTTTCCTCAAAACGTCTGTGTGTGTGCGTTTTCGTCAATTTTTGATGACCCTATTAATTGTTCCTTCTGGTTTAGGTACAATTGTTTTTCACATTAACTTAAAATTTATACAATCATTTATTCAAAAAATCTTCTAGATTTTTATACATTTATTTTACGTTATAAATCTTGTTGCTATATTATCTTAATACATCTTGTATTCATATTATGTTATACAAAAACTCTTGTATTGTGTGTTTGTGTGTGCGTGCGTGCGTGCGTGCGTGTGCGTGTGTGTGTGTGTGTGTTATTGTTATAAACTGAAATCTGGAGAAAAAACATTTTAAAGGTGTTCTTTCAAGAACGATGTGAAGATGCAGATAAAAAGCAGACTTTATTGTCCATGAAACATTTATTACATTTACACCACACAAACTACAAATATACAGCGAAAGAACAGAATTTAACAGCAAAGCTATGGAATATAGCTCTGAAAAGACAAGACGTTTTCTGAAGCTAAGCTGACTATCGCTGCTTGCTCTCCGAACTGACTGACTGCACTTCCCCACACCGCGCCTTATATAGCATCCTAAATGCAGAAAAAGCGTGGATGCTTCAGACGGATATGGGAATTTCTCCAAAGTTCCCAAGGAACAAATCTTTATTTCTTAGCTTCTACTCCACATTTTAGCACATAGTAAAAACCATTGGTCACCTCATTATGCCACCAGCACACCTACATCTCCAAGTTTCACGAAGATGTACTGTTGTAAATCCAATTAGAACGATTTTTTCTTGCTGACATGAGATTCCATTACAACTAATTTTGAACAATTAAACTATTTACAAATACTTACATCGAAATTTAATTCTAATTTACTCAAAATTTATAACATCGTTGAATATTAGCATTCACATCTCCACTTGGTGCATGTCCGAACTATTTGCTATGTATCCTTATTTCTTACATCGACATATTGAAATTATTGCATAGTGAATGTTGACTACGTCATTGATTTGCAATTTATTTTCCACATTTTCGGTGTAATAAAACGTTCCAAGGGTGACGTAACTATTTCATCTCTCATGTTGAGAGGATTGACCAATCATTCTTAGCGTAGGGGTTCGACAATCTTTAAAGGAGTTGTCATTGAATGTCTAGCAGGGAAATTTGAATGCAGTGGTAAATATAATGGGTAGCATAGGATTTCTTTCGGCTGGAAAGCATGTAGCTTTAGATTGTAATCTGGGAATAAAAAGGGGTGCTCAATAATACTTGTCTTTTTAAGATAGCAGCAGTATTTTGGTAAATTTTCTGCTTTAAGGTTTTAGTTTTGAGTTTAGCCAACATAGAACTTAGCATTTTTACCCTGATATACTTTTCCAATTTAATGAGACCGTTTGGAGATCCTCGGAGAAAAAATACCCCAAAATAACTAGTATATTTTTTACTATGTTTTCAAATCAAATTATATTATTAATGGTTTCTGGTTCCAAAAAAATCTCAAAAATATCATTTTTTGTAAAAAATAAATGATTGTAATAGTAGTGAAAAAAATTTTTTTTATCATTCATCAATATCAGTTTTAAAAAAATATATATGTTCATTACATTTTAAGTAGTCAATTTTTAAATTAGAACCCCCCCTCAAAAAAAAGGCAATGGGGATATTATTAATAATAAAAATATTTATTGTTTGCACATTATTTACTATTCAATATTCCTTTGACCTTTCTTTATCGAGGGCATATTTTATATTTGCTGATAATTTCTCTCCTCCAAACTTGTATCAGTTATATGTCCTTTAGGTAAACTAGATTCTCTGTGAATAAAAAAAAATGCATCAAATATTTATAACTTCATACATATTACATATGTAGATAATTTTCAGAAAGATTTGAAACAATTTTTGTAATTTTGTACACCAGTCATCAATTTTTCTTCAATTCGTTAGTGCATTCTTTCCCTGATTTTTTTTATGTTTAAAATTAGCTTAGATAAGAGTGCGATAAGTTACAAAAATGTAAAAAGTAAAATTGCAAATAATGTGAAAATTTCATATTTGTACATTGTTTTTTTGTAATAAATTGTTTAACTTTAGTTTATAAATGAGAGAAAATAATTTTTGAAATCTATTAACTCTTTCAGCAAAGCACAATTCACAGGCATCAATAAAAATTGCAGTTATTTCAGTCATTTTACTTATAAATAACTGATCGAGATAGGACATCAAAAATTCGTATAATAAGTTGTAGCATTTTAATATCCCTGAAACTGTGTTGGTAAATAAAAAGAAAAAAGTAAATATGCAGAAAATAAAATGTTTTTATTATGTACAACATATTAATTTGATATGTTTAATATCAAAAATGAAATATATATTAATTCAATTAATGTGTATTCATGCGATTAATAGGCATGCTTTCAGAAATGAAAGTTAACGAGCGAATTCATATATAACTTAATTACTCAGTTATCTTAAAAAGAACTTGTTTTTCGAGTAATGCATAGTTAGAACATTATAACATTAAGTCTAAAATTTTACTGATACTTTAAAAATATGTATTTTTTAAAAAAATTATAATTTTGGAGAAAAAAATGTCATTTAGAAAATTAAAACGAAGGAACTGCAGCTAAAAATATATTTGTAAAAGGTCTTATAATGTTAAGGAAACATTTACTTAAAATATAAATAAAAATTAAAATATATATTTACTATGGATACACGTATTTCGATATTAAATACGTTAATAACTATTCAGTCCTATAGACAAGAAGAAAATTATTTAAAATAGACGCAATCAATAATTTAATACGGTCAATAATCAAATAATCAAAAAAAGTGTGAATACATATTGCATTATAGCTTTTCTTCGTCAATATCAATAACCAAAAACTGACAAGAAAGATCTTATAAGTAAAGTATGTTTGAACAATTAAATATTTTTAAATATTATATGTTCTTATTCAATGTGAAAGAAATTCTCTTCATATTATGTCAATAAATCATCGATCTCTTAAGAAAAATATTGAAAAAAATCAGCCAAAGAAATTTTAAATCAACTAAATAATATTTTGTAACTTTAGAAAAATTAAAATACCTCGCATTTTATTTTAAAATCTTTCGACAAAACTATTAGGAGGAAGGGAAAAAAACAATTTTTGATAAATATGCATGATGACAAAAAAAAAATGCTTGCTCGGTAAACACAAACCAATTGTTGTCTTCAGGTAGAGAGAAAAAAAATTAGGTATTTTCCAAAATCCTTCCATCTTTGCTCATTTTTTTCCTTTGCATCGTGTTTTGTTGTACATTTTTCCCCTTTTCAATTCCTTTCAAATACAACTTCTAAATTTACGTCGTTGTGCTAACATAAATTTATTCCACCTGATTTAAATGGCTAATTTATTATTTTTTCTGTATGACAAGCAATCTTTTCATTGAAACGATAAATAAAACTAAATGTTTGCTTTTCATTGATTTTTCTTTGGGTGTTTATTTTCCTTTATATGTGAAACAAAAGCTTGATATTTTTGTAAAGGGCAGTTTATTAAACATCAAAGGAGCATACAACAAACACGAATGAAATTTTTTTTAGAAAAATTTCTTAAAGCAAATTATTTCTCGATAAGTTGCAGTTTTAATAAGGAATTGCTTTTTTTTACTTCTTTTTAAATTTTTCTCCAAGAACACTATTCATTTTCTTAGGAAATATAATAAAATAATACAGTAATATTATACAGTTTCTTAGAGATTATTTCATTTAGAATTCTAAGTAAAAGACTTGGTATTGCCATTTAATAGAATATATAGCTAGAAAGGAATAAAGTATATATATATATATATATATATATATATATATATATATTTGTAGGATATTATTTACGAGAAAGGCAGTCTACCCGACAATTAAACATAAATAGTAGTACATAATTTATACTACTAGACGGATGAATTTTCTTGCAGGAAGACCAATACAAGAGTGAAGATATTTATCAAATTTTAATCAAAATATATCCAGGAATTGACTTCTGATTGTCTTGCAAGTCTTCCCTGTGGATCAAGTCTCAGTTCAGGAATAGTTTCTTTTTTTTTCTATCTGCAAGGTGTTTGAATGTCCCCCCCTTAAAAAGAACCTGTGCAAGCGAATGTGATCAGTGAGTTGCACAAATCACACTCTTGGCCCTAGTTAGACATACTACAAAACAAGAGACTCTGATGAGGCTTAAATCACTGGCTACCTCAGCGAGCTTGATGATTAAAGTGCCGTAAGAATCAACAACAGGATTTGAAAGCCAAAATTCCAAAATCCAGTGACTTAAAAATATAAATTTGCAATGCGGTTCTGCAGCTATAATTGCATTTTCTGTCAATTTTCTCCTTCTATTAATAAGAAAAAAAATCTAAGATAAAATACTTGTTCTGTTTTCTGGTACTTGTGTATAAACCCTATTCAAATAGTAATCACCATAAAAACGTAGAAGATCGTCCAGTAATAATCCTTTTCATACTTATAGTTCGACAATTCCACTAGAATTATAATGAATAAGCACATTTATTATGCAATAAAGTTTTAAGGAAACCCCTTCCACTGATTTTCAGGAGAATAATTGAATATTAAAGAAGTAAAAGTTTAATTTCTGTATAAACAAATAAATATTATTATGAAACTTGTTTGCTTCAACCAAGTTATAGTAATAATAAACAAGTGGTTAAAAAAAACTGAGTTTTCCAAACCTTTTTGTTTCTTCAATGGTTCCGCCTCACCACTTTAACCATGCTTGAGTCTCAAATTCCCTTCTTAATTACAAGAGATTAACCTAATATTTGTTTACAGTCCCTACTTGTCCCCAATCGATCGTCTCAGGGTGCTAACTTAGCAGAATATTTTGTGGGGGTAGGTTTATGATAACCCCGTTTTAAGGAGCGAAAGACTATGTTTATGACCCATAAATTGTCCCTTACTGCGCAAGCAGGGTGTTTACGAGCTAACAGCAGCAGCACCTAGATGCCTACCCACATTGCTGGACGCTTTTCCCAAGAAGACCCTGGGGGACGAAAACGCGAAGTTGCGGTCTTATGTCTTATGATAAGGTTTACCATAATTTGGATCTTTATCGCACAAATGGTATATTCCGGTTGGTATGGTAACAGAATAATTGGTGTACCTTAAACACTTTATCATTTAGGTGTAATTAAAAAAATTAATTAAACGAATTAGCTTTGTGATTAAAAATTTTTCTCTTGAAAATGCTTGAGAAATCAGTTTCTTTGCAGAAGTATGCTTTACGAAATGAGCTACTTTGCAGAAATAGATAAGGATTGCCAAGAAACTTGTTTTAAATATTTATAGATTTGTCCACATATAAAAATTAATTGCACAACCCCCCCCCCCAATATTTGAATCTTTTAAGAGCCCATAAAAATCATAAAAGCATTTATCACACAATATTTTTATAAGCACCAACCATGCAAAAAAATCAAATGCCTATTAATGATTATGTTTTTATATAGTTTCTTTTAATTGTGATAAAATTCAAGATAACCAAAACATAATCCTTCAATAAAAAATAAAGATTAGAATTACATTTAAAAAATAAGCTTCATGAAGAAGGTATTATTTTATGAACCAAAAATATAGTAATCAAAATATAGTCCTCCAATATAAAATAAAAATTTGGAATACTAATTAAAATATGAATTTTCTGAAGAACATATTGCATCATGTAAGTGTTGTCTTTCGTAAAAAGTATGTCTTATATCAAATAAAGCAAATTTATTTTCATAGAATTAATTTTAGATATTTAGAAATAATTTATAATGACTTTATTCCTCAATGTCGACTTAACACGTTTCTTTCCAGAAAATAACTTTCTATGAAATATTTCCTTCTTTTTAAATAGTAAGTCTTTAAATTTAACATTATGGCATTATTCAGTTTCACAGTTTGCTCGTGTTCCAAATATATTACAGCATAATTTAATCTGATTTTTAATTTATTAACGATAAAGTTAAAATGCAGAAATATAAGTGTTATTTTTTAGTCACTTTTCTTATATACTTCAAAAATTTATAATTATTGTAAATTTAAATTCAATATTTCTTTCAATTCAAATATAACCTGATTTTTTCCCTTTATTCACTTTTTTAACTAAGGTTTAATATTTTTCTTCTTCTTTTAATATTTATAATTCTCGACGTCCTGGTACTGCGGTAGAACGTCTTCTGTATGATATGGCCGTCCTGGATTCAAGTCTCGGTTAGGGGATAGTTGTTCTTAATCTGTTTTAATTGTGATGACTGAAATGCCCTCTAAAAAGGAGCTGTGCAAGCGAATGTGATAAGTGAACGGCTGTATTGCTACTTTCTAAAATGTATTGTCTATTTCTGCTAGCTCCGTTTGATACATATTGGTGCATGGGTATATCTAAATGCTAAAAAAAGCCTTTATAATTTTTACGAAGTTCTATTCAACATTTCTTTCAATCCAAAGATAATATATATACTTTCCTTTTTGCATTTATTTTAGGTTCTTCCAATGTTTTGTTCTTATTAAATTTATAATATAGTATTATAGCTCTAATATTAATTATAAACTTCATAATTATATAATATGTTATTTAATAAGTTTATAATTGTTATTAATTCTTTAAAACTATTTCTGTTAAGCTAGAATTGGAATCATAATCCATAATAAAATATATCAATCTAAAATAACTATCTAGTTTACAGTTCACATGCAAACAGTTGTTTAAAAGTTCTATTTTAATTAAAAACGTCCCATAAAAATTATTTAATATTATTTGTTAAATAATATTCATTAATTTTTCCTAATACTATAATTGCGTCTAATGAACTAGTTGAATCATTGTCAAAACTGTGTTTCATATCTAAAGCAACTAACTCAAAACCAATTTCGACTCAATTATATTTTTAAAAAATCATTATTATTCTGATAAAAAAGTTTGTGTCTTCAAAGACTTCATTTTGCATTTTGAGGAAATGCAAGTAAAAATGCAGGAATTAGATCTCCAATTGTGAGGTCTAATCAGTCAGACGCTGACAGAGAGCTGCCTTTAGTCTTCATTTGGACTTTCTAGTCAGTCTATGCGGTAACACACGCAAGATATAGCCTGTCCTACTAGGAACAGCATACCTTCCCGTGGTTTGGTTAGTTACAGTGGGAGCATTCCGCCGTAATAGCGATAGGCGTAATAGAGTACCTGGGTTCAATCCCAATTCCAACTAAATGTCTGTCTCCGCCCGGGTTTGCCACCGTCCCGGGTAATAGTGAATTTTGCTGCTCGCTGTAATGGCGGCAGTAACCTACAACCAGATGTTGGTGGGAGGTCTGGTCAACAGTCCTGCCTTCAGGGTAAACCTGGCTTCGGCATCCCATACAATTCGTTCGTTCCTTCTTGGAGGGGTTCGACAACGCTTGTGCATGCAAGGTGTGGAAAGGTCGACTCTCGGGTCTTCTGTCTCGGACAATGTGGCTCCTTAGTCGACTTCTGTCTGAATTGGGCCAGGATTTCACCAGAGAATGGTGACTACGTGTCCTAAAGGTGCGGTCTTAGGACCTATAGAGAAGGGGTTTTCACGAGTTGGACGTCCTAACTGGTTCTGGCGGTTTCGCAAGTGAGGCCTGGTAGAAGGTGTGTAGTTTAGATGTTCTGCGGAACCCCTAATTCATACCATGCAAAGACCCAGTTGTTGGCATGTCGGGGGAGTTCCGCTCTTTTTGTGAGGTCTAATTATTGAAATCATGAATTATTTTACAAATAACTAGAATTCTTAAGTAGAAAGAGGGGAAAAACATTTAGAAAACAAATTTATAAGAATGCTCACCGCATTTTTCAGGCAATTTAAAAAAAATAATAAAAACACTTGGAATTTGAATCTTCTTTTCTAAAAACTGTTAAAAATTGAAAAAATATATAAAAATCTACTTTTATTCTAGATCCATTCACATCATGGCTTTCGGCGTTTTCTAATAATATCTAACTGTTATCATTTTAGTTCCTTGATTACTAATAAGCATTATTTGAAAACTATACGTACCATCTTCAATTCGCACATTAGAACTGAAAGCTTTGGAACATGGGGAAATTCGAAAATTAGTCATTATACAAATATATATATATATATATATTACTATGCAGCTTTTTACTAGATATTTTGTGTGCTATTTCGAGTAATAAAGGAAATCCACTTTTAAAACAGAAAAATATTCCCATTCTTGCAAGAAAATACAGGTGCTAAACTGTACGAAAAAATAAGAATAAAGTTCATTAGCGTAGCTCGTAAGTCTTCGAAGCAATACAAGTGGTAACAGCTAGTCGCAAATGAAATAAAGGTATTAAGGCACTAGAAGCGACTAGGTCTGATGACACAGCAAACGAGGGCGAAGAAGTGAAAAAATGGGGTTATACACAGCAAAGAGGTAAGCGTTCATCACAATGATTCATTTTCTTACATTAATTTTATGAGCTACCATTTAGACATTTGTCCGAAAATTTTAACGTAGAACGCGACGTTATAAACTATATCCCATCTATATCCCTACGTTATAAACTATATCCCATTTCATGCCCTATTTGGTGCATATTACATAGAACAAATATTCTCAGGGCAAATACTACCTGTTGTATGAGACCTATTCGTAACTCGAATGATAATTCAATATTAATAAAGAAAGAAAGATAAAACAATATAAATGATTTGTTAATAATGGCATTCAATTGACATTGTTATACTTTCTTCTCATTAAAAATTCTGTTTAATATTCTATATATTTATGTAATATTGATAATTGCCTTTATTTTTATAAGAAAGAAAATTCCATTTTATATAGAAACCACCTTAATCAGGTATTTTTTAACGGCGATTCTAAAAAGGTTGTTAAGATCCATCCATTATGTAAAGAATGATTAGTTCCTCTTTTAGTTAAGTATGAGAAATTTTATTTTTTTTAAATATAAATATTTTAAAAATAAGTCTAGATACTAGCATATTTATAAGGATTCTAATGGTTTAGTATTCCAACTTTATTGTCATGTAAAAATTTAATTATAGATATTGTATTTACTTGTTCTCAGTCATTTTTTTAAAAATTGCAAAAGAAAATTGCAATAGAAGTAAAATTATGGCTATATTACATTAATTTGTAAGTATGCGCGTCATGAAAATTTAACAAAAAACTTATGGCAATATCCCTAACTAAATTAACATAACAATTAATTTGACATTTAAATATTTATTGTGTATAAAAAAATTAAAATGTTCTTTTTGAAATAAATTTTACATCATTTTTATTTTTAAGAAACTGCAACAGACAGAGAAATGATAATGAATGAAAATGAATTTTATTGATACATAGCATACAAATTTATTAGTATTATTATAAAGTATTGTAATAAAATTTTATTATAATACTTTATTATAATTAGTATTTAGTATTTATAATAAAATAATATATTATTTAGAATACAATGATACATTTTTACCTTTAACCTTGAAATCTAAATTCTAAAATTGTTGTCTTTTTCGCGAAATAGAGATAAAGAATTTGATTTTTATTAATTATATATTTTTGTCATCGGGTAACTAATGTGATAAACGTAGATGCTATTAAATATATAAAACCTAGCCTGTATTCTTTTTATGTAAAAGAAAATTTGAGCTATCCATCATTTTCTCCAAAATTCAGAAGATTTTTACAAATTGGAGATATAAAATAGGTTTTTTTTCAATGTGTTCTCTTGGTAAGCTAAAGCTTCAAAACTTGTGCATTATTAGAATTCGAGTATTGCAAATGTTTATATATCCACATTGTAAAAATTATTTGAATTTTCATTATGAAAGGATTCTTTATTATCAGTGCAATTAAGAAATATTATATATTTGTCCCTTTGTAAAGAATAAAAGAATTTTCTGAATTTTTTTAGCTCTTCATCAAAATTATCTTATTAGTGAAGTCTGAGCTTTATAATTCCTGATATCAATCTTAAATTTAATATATATTAAATAATAATACAGTAGATAAATTTAATATGTAATTGATATAACTCTAAATTAACTATATATTTGAAAATTGCAGTTCTTATAAATGATTACTATATAATTGAGAAATAAAATAATATTTTTCTCCAAATAAATATCAATAAAATAACATATGTAGATTTCTAGAAATGTAGATCAATAAAATAACATATGTAGATTTCAACAAATGTAGATAATTAAAATATCTTATGTAGGTTTCAACAATTGTAGATAAATAAAATAACACATGTAGAATTTTACAAATATATATGAATAAAATAACATATGTAGATTTCTACAAATGCAGATCAATAAAATAACAAATTAAAAACCAATACAGATTTCAACAAATGCAGACAATAATGTATGTCTTAAAAGCTTAGCTGAAATTTGGACAGACAGAATCCCATGAGTTTAAAATCCAACAGATATGAAGAGTAATTCCATTCCACTCGAGATTTAATAAATGCGCCTTTGGCTTTCTTTGGCGTCGAATAGGATTATTGCGCATTCCCGAAATAAAGACTTTCTCTTACGATAAATGATTGTGGGGTTGCCAAAGAATTTTCACTTCGCTAAGCATTTATACTTTGGTGCACAAAACTAGGTTAAATGTAGCATGTGACAGATACCACAAACAACTATTATGAGGAAGAATATTGTTCTAAATTATTTACGCAAATCTGGGAAGAAGAATGTTTGGAAAAAGAAACTGAACTTTGAAATATCTTAAAATGTTACAATAAGTTTTTTTTAAAAAAAATGATATAAGATTATGTTTGTTATCTAAAGAAACAAATATAGAAAATATTAACATTTGGAAATGATAACTTAGCTCTATTTTTATGAATTCTGAAATAAATTATTTTCACATCATTTAATCTTGAAGTTAAAGATGAAAATAATTTTTTTAGTATCTTAAATATAGAAATATTCCTTTTCAATTTGTAATCTAGGAAGCTTTAATATAAATTTAGTTTATTAAGTTTATTAATAAAATTAGTTATTAATCCAATATTAAAGAAGCAGCTTGTGAAAAAAATATCTTTAATGCTAATAAAAAACATATGTTTATCATTAAACATCTTTGTATTCATTGAGAAATAAACGATATGCTAATTATCAAACTATGAGTTAAATTATTTTATATTTCATTTCCATGCATTTTTTTTCTAATGCATTTCCTAATGTATTTCCATGTATTTTTTTTCTAATGCTATGCTAATTTGTATTATTACATAAATAAGTATTTCCATATTATAAACTACAAATTAATATCAATATCATTAATAATTAATAATAAATAAAAATAATGTATAAAATATAATAGTAGTATTTTGTAGTAGTATATAGTATTTAGTAAAATATAATAGTAGTAAAACTGATTTTAAGCATCGATATTGCGTTCATTCAATAGACATTTAAAAACCGCAAAAAGTACTAAATGTAGTAACTCATTTCCATATCACAGAAATTAGAAAAAGAAACAATAATAAAGATTCCAATAAACAATATTCATAATCATGCTATCATTTCAAAAATCTATAAAACTATTTCCCAGGAAAAAAAATGTATACAGTTCTGAAGAACAAAAGTTGTTGTCCAAATTCGTGTGTCTGCAACTTGGGGTCAGTGTAATGATAAAATGCAGATGCCTTTACTCTTAAGATATTTAAAAATATTTAAACATAAGTATCAGATAAAAAAATTTTGAAAAGTAATTTTGGTCTTCTATTTGTTGTTTTTCAAACACTAATGACCATTCCTGCAAGGTTATTGAGATACTAATTTGTTGACATTCAAACGCGAACAGTTCTATTTTCCTTGACAATAAGAATTAATTTTAAGAAAGATTATTTTTTAAAAATATTAATGATTTAGATATTGATTGTGACAAAAGATTTATATTTAATTTCTAATCTTCTCAGAATGTTATGAATTTATTTACACAAAATTATTGCTACATATATATTTTCTTTCATAGATTATAATATAAACGTTCTAAACAATGGGAGCAATTTCAGATATATAACTTGTGTTATTTAATGAAATGAAAACCCATTTTTTCTAGAAACATTATACATTTTTTGTTTCAAATTTAAAAGGATTAGTACATTCAATATGTATATATGAATGCATAGTATTTATATATGTATTCATAAATGTATGCTTCACATTAAAGAATAGATTCAATAAACTTATGTCGAAATTTTGTAACTTTGAAAAGATATAATATGCGAAAATGAAGAAATTATATGAAGTAATTCATTTGGAAATATGCACATTTTAATAAAAGAAAACATACTTTTCAATGGAAATTCATTTCAAATAAAGATTTTATCGCTTTTTCATTTTGACTGTCTCAAACATTTATCTATTAGCAAATTGCATATTTATTACGTTTTATTTTAAGAAATTTTTTTATGCATTTCAGACTTGACAAGCAGAGTCATTTATTGAATTTCCGTACCAGCACATTAAAATTTATCCAATATGGTCTTTATATTAAAATACCCATCAACTCAAATGAGTCCAAGAATTTTCGCTTATTATATGTCACTTTCAAAGAGTTTTCAAGCTAAAGGAATGAAGCGAATATTAGAAAAGTCACTCAAACTTGTCTCGAACTCAGGGACCAGAATAAAAATGAAAATTTAAAATCATAGATCTGTTAAATTCTTTAAAGAGATAATTTGTATGTTATGCATGGAATAATTTTATCAAAGCTCTAGTTTGAAAATTTGTAATAAGGTTATTGAATATGTAACATTTATTTTTATTCTTGTGTATCTCCTCTTTCAATAATAAATATTTGTTCATGGAATTATTGTTTGATTTGGAGCAATTTTTGAATAAAAATTTCATATTTTCACAGTTTATAAGCTTTTCTTTTTAATATCTTTAATAACACATTGATTTTTTTTATCATTTATTCCAAAAAAATGACATTGAATCTTGATATTATATCATAAAGCAAATTCAGTTTTAATGCAAATTATATTAAACGTTTAAAGGAGATTATTTCCTTATAAAAAATCAATTATTAGCATATTTTATGATTAAGAAGGAAATTTTTTTAAAAAATGTATATCAAGTAGACACTTTATTATTTATTTCGAAGAAATTTATCACTGCAAAGAATAAACATCAAAATATGAAATAAAAACTGTACAGATAAAAAATAATAAAATTCTCATTTTTTCATTTATATTAAAAGAATGAGTGAGTTTCGATTATAGAAATCCATATTCAAGATTTTTTCTTGAATATGTAAAACTGAGGGCATTTATCTCCAAAATTATTTGAAATTATCGTGACAAAAAATTGATATAAATATTCATTCATTTCTAATTTCATAAATAATATTATTAATTTGCAAAACTTTATTGAGTTTAGTTACATTAACGTCCCATTGTAAAGAAACTCTAGGGCTATTTCCTACGGCTGAAGAGTCGAGACCTTATCACCAGATCCACGCGGCCCACAAATCTTTATTGGAAAATTTTAATTAGATATTTAATTTGTATTAGATAATTTTAAATATTTAAATCCCCCGTGGAAATCTTTTCGTTAAAATTCCATCATTATATGAAGAATATACTTGAAATGACACCAAATTGATATGATATAATTCGAAAACAATAAAGTCGAATAATTTAAGATTCTAGCTAAAGACTGATTGGATTCAGGAGAAGCTAAGAAAAAGAAAGAAATAGATAAATGAACTCCATAAATTACACCAAAAACAATATGTAAGATTTTATTACGGTTTTCTATTAATGGATATCCATTATCATTCTCTTCATCTTACAGAAATTCGAGTGGTTATGATTTTTACTTTAGTTTATACATCAACATATGGGTGTGGTTATTCAATTAAGCATTAAACACTCAACTCACATCAACCTTAACTGTATAATCACATAAACTACAGCATTAAATTGTTAAAATGCACGATCATCTTTACAGTTTGCAGAAGAATTACATACAGGGCACATGGAATGCTGATAGATTTTTTTTCTTTCGTGTTTCCTTTTTGTGATCTTATTTCTAAAATGGATTGATTCTCAAGAATATTTTGGAACATATAATTCCATTTTTATACTTCTGAAATGTCCATACTTTACTTTTGCTATATAGATGTGATTTTATACATCTTTCTATACTTATATGAGATTTTGTGGCAGATTCTGATGCATACTCAGGAAAATTTCTCTTTTAAATTATTAGTTTCATTCATTTGATTTGAAAATCTTTTTTAATGATTGAATAAAAGATGGATCATTTGTACTCCTCCATTATAAGTATAACTTGAATCTCGACCTTAAAATTGTGACTATTAAAAACTATATTAAATGAATTTATTGTGTGATTTCCTTTTTCAAATTATTCTTCAGAGAATGGAAAGCGGCTTGGATTGTATATTTGTAATCAAATATATCGAGACATGTATTTGTCAATAAGTTCTAAAGCAATTTGATTGGAGCACATAAAACTGTTCAGATGAATTAAGTCTGAACTTTTCCTCTGCATACCATTTATGATTTCAAATTCTTGATAGAAAGAAATTTAAAATGTATCTAAGATTAAGACAATATTATTCCCGAGATCCATTCGCGTACACAAGCAAATCATTTACCGCGTATTTAATATTTTGCAAGTGAACTTCTAAGAACAATTAATATATTCACTAGAAATAATGATATTTCTTTGATTCTATAAATATATTTCCAATTCTTCCCTTTCTCTTTTGCTAAAAATTCTTATTATTATTCATTTAATTTTTAAATTTCTTAAAAGACAATTTTAATCATAAGCTAAATATTTCTCAGAATTTCTTAGGAAGTTTTTTATAGTTGTTTAAGTATTGTTATTTTGTTATTGGTTTTATAGTTGGAAATTTTGATACCTTTCTTTCCATTTCTTTCCTTAGATTATTTTTTTATTTAATTACTTTTTTACACCTATGATCGTTTTGCATCGGTTTGAAAATTAGAATATTTTTTCTACAATATGCAGTTTTGATTTTTTTCTCATTTTTTTTAATTCATAAATTAAATTGGCACATGCACAAACACACACACACGAATGTTCAATAACTATTTCAGTTGCAATGAAAATAGCTGTTATAATTGTTCGGTGTATTTGAAAAAAAATGAAGACAAATGTTAAGTAGTAAATTAATCATTCATATTTTCTGAGCACTCTACTTTAATATGCTTCTTATTTAATAACTATCAATTTAAAAATAGTTTAATTAATAAATTTGAATCCAAATAAAAATTGCCAATACTAAGCATTTAATGAATTTTTTAGTATATTCTGAATTCAGTAATAAAAGTATATCCCTTAAGTAATACATTATTTTTGTTTACTACAAATATTTATTTCAAACATAATAGCAAATAAACTGTTTAAAAATATATCAATATTCGTGACTAGTTGCTTTTCTTGATTATTATCATGTCAGAACACGATGTTGGTTTTGGGATGAGGTTTTTGGTGTCAATAAAAATCCATAGACGAAAAATAAAAATTTTATTGTCTGCACGAGCCGGTCAAATAATCAGATTTCTATAACTTTTTACCATTTCATTTACAAAAGCTCTTAATTAAGGAAATAATGACTACAGCAAATAAAACGAAGAAAAATGCCATTTGGAGCCCGTAGTTATATGAAATGAAATGAATACGACATGTGATATTTTTTTTAAACAATAAATGCAACATAAAGTTTTTGGATAGTTTGAAATACTAAAGTGACGCATTGAATGAAAAAATTAAAATGAATAAAAATATAATTTAATTTGCACTAACACGTGGTGCTTGGCCATTCAAGAGATTGTGTTCTGACATGATACATTAAAATATGATTAACAGATCTCATTTTCATCCTTTTAAATATTATTTCCGAACGAAAAATACATTTCAATTATGTTTCACTTCTATTTTCTTACACTAATAGCAAATCAAATTTTCTTATTCGCATAAAGGTGTATTTGATTTGATTAATTATTTATCGTCCCCTTTGGTAAAATTGAAAATTTTAAATTTTATGGAATAAAAATTTTAAGGAAATTTAATCACCTATAACTACAAACAAATTTGCTTAGAATATTGACTATAATTATTATTTTATTAAATCACTTAGACTTATTCCGTCTTCTATTATTTAGTCCATAATTCCGACAACAAATTACTTTTAAGCTTTGAATTTTCATAGATTAAAACCATGTTATACAAATAAACCTGAAAGTGTCTTATTAATAGTGATTATGAATCTTCTTAGTAAAGAAAAATCTTATTATATCATATAAAAGTAATGTTTTCCATTAATTCATTTTTTTAAGTTTTAAATAATCATACTTAAAATTGTTATTCGTTTTATTAACTCAACAAATATTCAAATGACTTCACTTTCCATAGCGTTAATAAATGGGCGAAAATTATAAGAAAGCAACTTTCTTAAGTCTAAGAATAAACAATGAAAACAGTTACTGTTTACCATGAATACGATAACAACGTAATCTATAATAAAGGATTATATAAAAAATAATTTTGGAATATCATCAAAATGCAGGAAAAATTTACATTACTATTACATTTTCTTATTAAAATACTATTTTCTGCATTTTGAAGGCATGTAAAATTATTTTTATGCAAAATAATTTCAAAATTTTTTGCGGAAACCTGCAAAATAATATTTATTTTTTATTAATTAAAATATTGAAATAACTCATCACCAAAGAACTCATTGCCTTGTTTTATTGGTGTGCATTCATATATATATATATATATATATATATATATATATATATATATATATATATATATATATATATATATATATATATATATATATCTTTTTTTATTAATGGAAACAGAAATTTGCCAGAACCCATGGACCAAACCTTCATCAATGCAAAAAAAGAATAAACATCTTAATAGTCTTGATTTTATATAAATTTTGTTCCCATAAATTAAATCACATATTGTACACAATATTGATTAATTAATATTTTCGTTGTTTAAGCAACGCCAATTCTTTTGAATAATTTCAAACGTCATACAATCCTCTATATTTAATAATAAGATAATATTTCATGTACGAGGTTATTTTAATTTAAATTAATATTTATTAATAAACATGCTGTAGGAAGAAATTGTAACATTTTTGATACCAAAGACACTTTTACAAATTAATATTCAAATTGCGCCAGTTTTTAAAATCTAAAAGATATAATTATTTCCAAATAATTTGAAAAAAATATTTTTTAAATAAACAATTTGATTTTAACTTTGCTTGGATTATTTTCTTAACTTCCCCTAGAAAATAACTGTGTTGGATGAATATTTACTTAGGGAAAATTTGAACAAAATATTTAAAACAATTAATCATTAGAATATCGTATATTTAGCGAAAGAAGTACATATTAACTTTAATGAATTTTTTATACCATGAATCACTTTATAAAGCTTTGAAGAATGATAAATGAAGGTCATTATTTCAAAAGTGAATTATTACAATTAGACATGAAGCACTGAAAAAGAATTCTATAATAATGAATCTACCGTCATATACAATATATATTTTTAAAAAATCATCAAGGCTAAGTGCATTTTGAAAAAGCAAATGTCTAGGGTATAATTTTTGAAAAACTTAGTCTCAAAAATCTGTAATATTTGTGGAAGGAATTGTTTAATTCTTAAATTCGTGCTGTATTAAGATATTTATTGCAATATAATTGGGGAATTATCATAATAAGTTATTACAATTTTTTAGTATTGATATTTTATAATGTCAGAAGTGGGATTCTTTTTGTTTGCTTAGTTAATCTTTAGAAAGTTTAACTTGCTCTGAAAGGAACTATATTCCCTTAACTTTTTGTTTCGACTCATGTAGAAATCATAGATTTATATTTCACTATAGAAGAAGAAAGGCAAATAATTATGCCTTTTTTTCCAGAAGCACATATCCATCATATATTAAAATGATTTAAAAAGGGAATTGCATGATTTACTTTAAAAACTAATTACGAATCTCCAAAATATAATTTTAATATAATCTTAATATAAGGAAAGAACTTATACTATTAGATTGAAACATAATAACTCAATTTCTGATCAAATATATTGAAAGCATTGATGTCAGTTTCATTTCTCTCAACCCTAAATGTAGCTATTAATGAAATCCTACTTTCTGAAAATGATACCATGGAAAAAAATTTGGGCAAAACAAGTATAACATTCACTTAAAATATTTCAATTACTATGTTTATCTTCCTGATATATTCCTAAGACTTAAATATTTACAAAGTAAAACATCTTAATGCTTCTGCAATGATCGTATAATGATGTTGAGAAATACGTTCTCTTTTGAAAAATGAGAAAATAATGATAGTTAATAATGCGCTGATTATATTTTTGCTTTACTTTGATTTCAAACGAAATTATGTAATGGCAGTTTTGATAGCAGTACTTGAGAGCTTTATGTAGACTTTTTTATCCATACTTAGGATATTAATTGAAATGAAAAGAAAATTACTTAATGGTTTTATACTTTAAATGAATGAAATTCCATCATATTACGTCGGAATAATAATTTAACTTTTAGTAACTAATGACTAATTTTTAACAAGTAACTAATTTTTAATAATTAATTGAAATAATAATTATTAATTTAACTATTTGTAATAATTAAAAGAAAATTATATAGCTTAACAGCGATAATTTAAAATGTCTTATTCGTTATAAACATTCTTGCATTTTTCTAATCCTTCATTTTATAGTAATTACTTTATAAAGGTCCTTCTGTGATGATCTTCATGCTACTTAGATGAATGGAAAGATTGTCCTTAATAGAAGAGCTTTCTGAAATCTATTATTTATTAGAAGAGCAAATTTTAATCACTAAGCTATTTATATATCCTAAGGGCACTCGAATTGCTGTTATTTTGTAATTTAAGCAAATGGTATTTTATTGTCGTTATATTTAAGCATATAGAAGTTTCAATTCTGAATATATGTTAAATTTTCAGAAATTTCAAGTTTTACTTCCTGAAAGATTTAATAAAAAATTATTCAAAAATAAGAATTTTCTTTTCAAAATATATTCTGGCTGTTTTTTTCATACCGATTAAAAAAAATTCAAATAATAATATTAATAAAATCAAAAAAGGATTTTTGATACTAAAAAAGCTAGTTTTTAAATGTACTATTTTGTCAATGATTTTTGAGGGTGTTTTTTTAATCATTAGTATAGATTTGTTTGGAAATTATCAGCATTTTTTTGTTCCTCTTCTCACACTTCTTATAACATTATCTAATTAATAGCTTTGAAAATCCCTCAGTATCTTTATTTTAAAAATATTTGGGAATTTCAGGAAAAATATCAAGCAATTTGGATACATTTTCTAGGGGTTTTTCACATTTTGGTTCAAACCAATTTTTGGAAAAAACAAATTGAGGAAAAACTATTTTCAACATTCAGAGTCAAAATTATTGTAATAACATTTGGTTATATCAAATTAATATTTTTTTACAAAAAAAAAGTTTACCTAAGTCCACTTAAGTACCACTAAGTACTTAATAAATTTTATCAGTACCAAAGCTAATAATATTTCCAGCTTAATAAATTTTTAAAAAAACCGTATAAACATTATAAAAAAAGGAAAAAAAATTAAAAATATTTTAGAATTTTTTTGTTTAAAGTCTTTTAGGCATTATATTTAGTATTAAATGTCATTAAAATATTTGAAGAAATATAAATAAACAAATATTTTAAAACAAATAAAATTTCTAATTTAAGTTCCAATTAATAGTTTTCATATTGAATTTAAACATTTTAAAAAGAATCTGTTTAAATTCATTATTAGAAGATTTACTGAAAACGCATTTTAATAATCACTTGTAGGGACTAAATCCTTAACATCTACATCTTAATTAATTTCAGTTTCGCTATAGAATTCGATAAATAATTTCAAAAACAGTTTTTAAACTTTTTTTTGAGTATTAGATTTACGCATCTCTCACTTCTCGTTATTTATAAAATGAGAAAACCCGTAACATTTCCAATTTACCCAAAAATAAGTAGTAAATTGTTTTGCAGTATTTAAAAAAATGGTTTTCTTTTTAAGAAATATTTTTAGCTGAGCAATAAAAATTAACATAGAAAAATTAGTGAAAGAATTAATATCAAAAATTAACAATGGCAAACATTAAAATTTTCAAGAAAAACCTCTGCTTTACTTAAAGGCTTCTAAGATACTATTCAAAGGGTTCAAACGGCAAAAGCAAATAGTCAGAAATGTATTAAACATTAATTATGTAGCTATTAACTTGAATTCATTTCTCATAATAAACTAGATCCATTATTTTAAAATTTTCGGGGAATTCAGTCAAATTTTTAATGATTATTTTAAACACAAGATTCAAAAGCTGCTGCTTCATGTGATTCTAGAAAACTAAAAACACTTAATAATTGATACCAGAAAATATTTAATCATATTATTGTGATATCTTGTTTTTATCAATATTGATGAGTATATCTTATAGGAACACAGTCTAAGATGACAAATTTTAAAAATCTGTGAGATACGACTTGGCAGATGGATATGAACAATGTCATAATCCAATACCCGCCTTACTTTTATTAATTTCTGAAATATGGCGTAACTAAAAAATGCATGATAGTTTTTGCTCCTTAGATTCTCCTTTGGAAAATTTTTAATGATTTAAATATTCTTGAATATCTCAATAGTTTTAAATGAATTAGTTTAATAACATTGGCTTTTTATCTTGATATTACGGTGTCACTAGTGTAATATTGAATAACCATCTATGATTATGGATGTAAAATAAAGAACATAGATTTAAAACCATTTTGACATTCTTCAAACATATGTTTGAACATAACCCTCAACTTTCTATATAATAGAGACTATAAGTGAACCGAGCTTGTAAAACCTAGAAGATGGAAATAAACAATACCTTTCAGCATGTCTTAGTGTTATTATTTACCCGAACCTGACATTAATGAATGCTGCAAGATAAGTTTAGCTCCTTAAATACATCTTTGGAGTAATTTTTCGCGTTTAAATTATGTTTAAATATCTCAACAGCTTTTAAAGCAGTACTTTAATAATCTGTTTTTTTTTTAAATCTTGTTATTATCAGTTATAATATAGCTATAATATAGCTATAATTGATTTTTAGAGTGTTTCTGAGTAGTCGTTCTTGATTATGGATGCAAAATAACTACTAAAAACTAACATCAGAAGCAGTTTGTCATTTTTCAAACATATGTTTGAATGTAACTTTCGACTTCTGATATAACAGAAGCTATAAGCGAATAGGCCTTGTACAACAGCACTAATCGGATGAAAACATCCACGAAGCTTTTCACCTCTCGATCTCAAAGTAATTTATTTTCAGACATCCCCCCTGCGAAGATCATCGACCTGCTTTGGGGAACTCTGGGGGGAGGAGAGAGGACAGCAGGGGGTCCTCCACGTCAAAGCTGGTCACTGGTGACGCATAATATTAACATGTCTCCAATTTAAAGCAGCCTGTGACAGAATCAAAGTTTAAAGACTCAATTATTTACCGGCCTTTATCGCAAGCCTTCTCCCTTCCCTTTAGCAGAGAAAGTAATCCAATTTCCTGTTGGCAAAGAGGCGAATTGTTTCGCCGCCGCAGCTTTCCAGAGTGAAGTGTCTTTAATTAAAGATGAAGTGCGGATGAAGGGGGGAGGTTAAAAGCAGATTTAGATGTAGCGTGTCAAAGTGAAACGCTTTAGAGAAGGGGGTCTTCAATGTGAGATTATAATCAGACTTTTTTGGCGATAAAACCCGAATAATCGTGTTAGTTTAGAAGAATAAGGAAAGCATCAGCTTAAATTAAAAAGTGAGTATTTGGGAGTAAAAGTTTTGGGGCATAATTATATTGTTTCAGTGCAAGCCAATTTATTTAAAGAGGAGTATAAAAGTCGGGTGGAAATTGTGTAGCTATAATCATTATTCGAGGCATCAAATATGCTTATTGCTTATGTCGCTGGAATGTGTGTGTGTGTGTGTGTGTGTGTGTGTGTGTGTTTTTAGTGCTGCATGAATAATGAGGATATAATAATTATGATTCAATATTTACATGCATAACTTAATCTAATTAATTTAAAGATTAATTACTGGTTAAATGAAATATAGACAAATTATTTCCTTAGAAATTGCATCTTACTTATTGTACTATGAACTATGAATAATTATTTATTTAACTTGTACTAACAGCAAATTACTTAAGAAAATCTATTAATATGCAAAGTTCTCAAAAAGTTTGATATATTTTTAAATCAAAACCTATAATACAGTATAAGCATAGCTACATAGATTAAATGCGCTAATATCATATATGAAAACTGTTACAGGCAATCGAAAATACAATTATCTGAAACCTAAGTTTATCAATATAAACAAACACAAAAAGCATAATTTGTGTTTGCAAAATTGTTTCTTCAGTGTAAATGAATGATTTTTCCAGAGTAAATCTATTTATGAAAAATTCTCAATTTGTGATAGATGTAATAATTTTTCTTTAAGTATATGTATAAAAATTCTGTATTTGTTGTTTCTGTATTTCAAAATAATTTGTCAAAATTCGGTATTTCATTGTGGCAATATATTATGTAAATTTTGCTTTTTATTGTGGCAATTTATTGTGAAAATATTGTATTTTATTGTGGCAACATATTATGCAAATTTTGTATTTTATTGTGGTAAAATATTGTACCAATTCTATATTTCCTTATTACGAGAAATGGTTTGAATTGAAAAATAGTTTTTGATTTCAAAAGGAAAAATTCATACGTTCGTTTCTCCTCTTGTACCAAGCGAGAAAAATAAATAAATATTGAGATTTGTTCATTTCAAATAAATATATATTTCAGATGTTTGTTTCATTCTTTTGATGCCAACGGTTGTCAAAAGAATAAAATAAAATCAAAATAATAATGAATAAAATTAATCAGATTCTATTTTTTTTCTCAAAAATTATAATGTCATATTCTAAGTTGCTTTTGAAAATTGTATCTTTTTTTTATATCAGCTTATTTATAGCTATTTCTGTAACGTTATATTCTGAAAATATTTATCTTCTAATCATAAGCCAGCTTAATTTTCACTTGAGAAATATTTCAAAATATAAAATTATTGTAATTGTATTAAATATATTTTGCAGAATTTGAAAACAGGAAGTAAGCAGATTTGTAAATGAAAAAAGTCCCAGAAATGAAATCAGCACATAAAAATCTCTATTGCTATTGAAAAATTCTTTTAATTTTCAAATTTAAGTTCTGCTTTTACACATTATGTAATAATAATTTTAATCTTATTTCGATGAAATATTGAGAAGAATTTGACCTAAATCGTCTGCATTTTTAATAATAAATTTTAATTGACTTAGAAATTTATTATAAAAATAAAATTATGAGCAGTCTAAAAGTATTTAACTCATATGTAGTAAATAATATTCCTAAATAATAAATGTTCAACATTTAAAAATAAGTCCATAAAAAGAATATTCAATTCAATTTTATTTTAGGTGGCACTTAGATTTTGTATTTGCTTGAAATCAGTTGAAATATTATTATAAGGGATATTCAATCGTTAATTAAAACCATATAAACTATTTTTTATTTTCTAATTTTTACAGTCATTGTACTTAAAGAAAATCATCAAGATATCAATAGAAGTCGTTTTTTTATTTACACATAATTAATAACAATACTTCATACAAGATTCGATACATGTGAAGGTGACAATAATAAATACAATGTAAGTTTCAGATAAATAACGCAATATGAGGTTTCAATTAACTTTTTTTTTAATACTTGTAGAACATGTCATCTAAACTTTTATATACAAACATATTTACAGTATCAATAATTCAAGATTTTTTTTTATAAATAAAAACATCAGATTCATTTGAAATTTCTTTCAGCACCAGTTCGGCGTTATAATACAATTCTGAAATAAAATAGTTTTTTCTGTTTTTCTTTCAAATTCTGAAAAGCAGCTTACATAACACCTATACACAATCCCAAATTTCATTTATCTTCACTGTTCGTCGGCAAATGAACATCAGCATGGATTCTTCAAACTGTGAAGCTCAGATACATAGCTTTGACAGTTGCTTTGCTTATTTAGCCAAGCATACATTGCGTGAATTAACTTGCAAAACGTTTCGTACCTTCATACCTGAAATATAAAAAAAATCATTCATACAAAAATATTACTTGATTTAATGCCTATATAATTACCTAACTTTAAAAGTAACAACTAAAAGGTAACAAGATTTATAGATTATTTTCTTAACCCTAGAATGCTAAGCATTCATCTCCTGGACGAACGCTAACGAAATAACTTTAACTATTCTTCTCCCATAACGGTAAATGGATCGTTCTACTCATTACCTTAATTTGACCTTGGGAGCTAAAGATGAGGACATTCCTTTTCCCCGAAATATTTCTGCTTGCGGTATATCCTGCACAATAGTCGTTTCAGAGACGAATGGTTATATGTCCCGTTATTATTAAGAAGGTATTTCTGTGCATGTTTGGAGATGTCGAAGCGTTTTCACGAAGAAAATTTGTGGGGTAGGCCAAAAGGTATCCGTGAATTATTGAAAGAATTAAGTGAGGAAGATAATTCCACTTCTGATAATGAATCGAAAGATGAAGATTTTATTGAAGTTTTTCTTGCTCCATGGATGCAGAAGCATCTCAACATATCAACTGAATTTAAGCATTCAATGACCTGAACAATCTAAAATTTAAAAAAAGAAAAAAAAAGGTGCATTTTGCACGCATGATTTGCGCAGAATGACGCGCAATTTTCGTTTGTTATGTTCAAGAGCAATGTGCGTAGAACATCACACATATATGTGTAAAGATTGCTTCGAAAATAAATAAATAATATTTGTATCCGACTTGACAATCAAGAGTTATGAAATCAAATGCTGGTGGTTTGCTTTTATTTAAATTAGTCTTAAAAATTGATTTTAAATACACTTCGTCTAGGAGACGAATGGTTATCATTCATGTTAGTTTTTTAAAGGTTACCTTTCTAGGGTTTTCTTAATACAGAGTAATGTGGTAATTTAAACTTTTGAATGTGAATCAAAGTTTACGTAAAAAACTGATTTTTGTAAAATATTAAATGGAATAAAACAATATATAAATTTTTTTAATAAATCAAGCCATAACGTAACCATGTTATCTTAAGATGAGTTAGAAACCAATTCACTTGTGAAAAGAATCAAAATGAAAAAAGTAATGAGAATGAAACTAAATTTTTAAACTAAAATTGTATAAAACCACTCTTTTAGGAACTTATTTTCATTTTTAAGGCTACTGTAACTAATCCTATAATATTTAAAAAGTTTCGAAAGAAATATAATAATAGAGGTTGTAACAGAGATTATTATTGAAAAATGTACGAAATTATATTTGAGTATTTTATAGCTTAGAAAATTAATAATCACATCACAAATTTTATATTTATGAACAACTAACTTCTATACTCGTTTTGTAAGTGCGGAATTTAATGTATCTGAGTAAGCACTGATCTCAATGCAAAATGCTATCAACCCTTATGAATGCGTGAATTGTCTACTTCAGTTGTGGTAACGCAATATTTTAATTCAAAGTACATCAAAATGAATCCGAAAAATCTATTAATTTACAATATATAATATTAAATACATCAAACACTAAGAAAATAATGAATAGTTTGAAACAATCGGTTGAATACATACTAAGCCTAACCACATTAGCGTGGGAAAAAATAAACTGAAAAGATACTCATTTGGCGGTGGGGAAAGGAAGATTTTTTTCAAGAAAGTTAGTTTTTAATTAATAAAAAATAACCATTCAATTAATTAGAATTTATTATGGTCTATATCATATTCTAGACTATAATATATCTTTGTGCTAAATATCGTCCAAATTCGTTCCCTCGTTTCCGGCGTGATTGACTAACATCATACAGCTATAAGTCCATCGAAAATTTCAAATTTATAATAACATAGTCAAACGCTCATAAAATGATGACAATATTATTTAATGTTGTTCTCAACATTTGGATCTACGTTTTAGAAATCTGGAAGTGAAGTATAACAACGTATATTGCTATCTAAAGCAATAATTCAAGTAATTGGCTATTTTATTTAATAAATAACGTTTTAAAATAATTAAAACATACACTAATTTATTGAAACAGTTTTGTTTATTTTTCATTTTTCAAAATAATCTTATATCCTTTTAAATAATTTTTTTTTAAATGTCTAACAGATTATGCTACTTCAAATCACATTTTTATTTTTAAATTAAGTAATCAAATAAAGTGATTATGAATTCTTAGAAATAATTGGCATTGAAAAATTAAATAATTCATAAAGTGATTGTATATTATTAGTTTTAGGAAAACGAGCTACATGTAGTTAAATCGTTCTTATTATATTTTAATCTCTAAAACATTTTATGCAATTTCGAGTATTTTGCTTATTGAATATGCAAGAAACGAAACAGCTTCTATTTCAATTTGAAAATATTTGTTTTAAATGTATAAAATGCCTTTAATTTTGATAATAAATAAATATATATGTTTTTAATTCTAAAGAAAGTTTTTTTTCTCTCGCGTAATTGAATACATATTTTAAATTACTGTTATGTTCAAAATTTGCTTTTATCAGAAGATTCTGTTGCAATTCCATTATTAACATAAAATTGCAATTTTGATAAGACTTATAAAACTATAAGTTCGTAATAAATTTAAAAAAATCGTTTTCTGAGAAATGCAATGCATCGATTGGTTCTTTTTTAACCATTGGTAAAATAAAAAATAAATAAATTAGGTTTTAAGATCTTTTTACAGCTACTGTATTTTATCCATTTGATAAAGCTATTTTAAAAATCTAAACTCTAATTTTTATTCCACTACCCTTTACATCTTTAATTCTGTCAAAAATTCAATTGATGTTAATGTATTGAGAAGTATTTTTGTTGTTCCATAATTATGTATGTAAACTAACTAAATAATTAAATTGAGCTTGTGAAATATCCAAAGTACATATATACCGTACAAATATTTTCCGAAACTACAATGTATTTTTCTGAAAATAATCTTATGTAGCTTTAGTTTATTGGTGTCTGCCTTCATAAAAACATTCAGGAAATGTCTACAGTGGTGTGGTCAAATAAATTTATCATGCAGTGTACCGAAGAAAAGGCGTAGCTAAAAGATATGTTAATGACTCTAAATAAGTGGCTTTAGAGCTGATAAGTTACATCAGCAAATTATAATAGGCCATGGGAAAAAGCTTGAAAAGTAGGACACCACATCTTTGCCCGTTTGTTTTGGAAACCCAGGATAATTATTGAGCTTCAATTAGTGTAATGCACACTAAATGATTATTTTTGGCTTGTTGCTCAAAAATGTGACTGCAGGTAATTGTGATGGAATGGATTTGGTGAGAGTAATTTCTTTCTGCGTTATGCTGGCGATCAGCAATGTATTGTAGAGAGGCATTAGAAGGCTCTTTTTAAAAAATTGTGGAAGTGCAAGTATGTGTGTGGGTTACATAATAATATAATCGATTTTCGTCCCTGAATAAGTGTAAAACAAACAAAAGTGAATTTTACTGTTGTTCTTTATCGATTAAACTTGCTTTTATTAAATTCAATGGTTACCATATTTTTTCATCAAATTAAATTCTTTATAATTAAAAAAATACCAAATAAACAAAAAACAATAAATGAAATCTACGTTCACAATTTTTAAGTTAGCATGTTAAAACATTATTATATTTTAATTCCTTTAGGTTCACATAATTTTCAAGAAAACAATATAAAAATGTAAATTTTTTATTTAAGAAAATTATATAAATTATAAGTGTACATTATAAGTGTACGGACAACATATGCATTCAATTTTTAATTTTCGATATTTTTTAGATTGAAATTTTAAAATTTTATGAAAAATTAATACTTAGACTCATTTTGACTGAATTTTGGTTTTTCTGCATGAAGCGAAAACTTAAGATATACATTTTTTAAACATTGAAAGAGATTTTTTTCAATCTTACGTCTAATATAAATAAATGTAAGTTAATTTTTCTTGTGTGGTAAATTTCAAAGCATGAGATACAGAGGCCAACATTGTCTGGACAGTAGTGTCGAGTTTCCTTCCTGCATCTCTTATAATTTTCGTCTCTTCTGAAGCATCAAACTTTTCATTCCAAAATGAACACAATATTAAAAAATATTTTTTATCACAAAACACAAACCACGCGTATTCAACTGGACAACGTGTAACGAAGTAACTGGGTGGGCTCTAGGTTAAGATTGCAAAATACATATCACAAGAACACATAATCGATTAGTGATATCAACGGGTTGAAAATAACAAACAATTACATTTAAAATAGACCATTTCTGCCATACGGCGTATAAAATAACTTCCGGGCAAAAGGAATGACTTGGTTTTAATCGTTTTGTCACGCTACTATTGAACACCACAGCCCGGCAATATCAAGGGCTTGAGAAATGAGGTTGAAATCCCAGCCCGTCACTTTCACGGGAGTGACAAGCAGTTAAATAGATTATTTGTCTTAATTGATTTAAATCATTAACCAGTTTAAACTGGTTTGAAATAATTACGATACTTCTCTCTCTCTCTCACTTTTCTTTTATGATATTTTTTAAAATTTTAATTTTCAATTTATCTAGCTCACAAACCAAGCTTTGGATAAGGATTGGATTTTAAGATTAAAAACCCCTCACTAATTTCGACGAAAAGAAGAATTATTAGAAGTTATTTTATATGTAATAAAACACAATGAATGTAATGCAGATTGATATTAAAATTATATTCTAATATTTACAGTATTTTGAGTAATGATATTAGTGAGAATGCGCTTATAATATCATTAAAGAATAGATATAAGTCGTGCTTTACAAAATTGAAATAGTTAAATCTGAAGCAAAATTTCAAAAAAAAATAATTTTCTGAGCACGAGATTAATTACTTAAACATAAGAAATCGTAAACGAACTGGAAGATGACGTCATTTCATAGAAACGGCAAACAAAAAGCAATTGATAGTAACTGGAATAAAATATTTCAAACAATACTGACAAAACAAACATCAAATGTCATGGATTCGTTGATTCGTTATCGACATATGTATATATATATATATAATATTGCCTACGCTATTTTAGAGACACCAAGACGTTCTAACCAATACCACATCAATATATCATATAATAAAAGCGTTGTGGATATGGATAAGCATTTCTTCTAAATGAATATATAGTAGATTATAGAAATAACTTTTTAGAGGTAAAACTTGTATCACTTTACATTTAAATTTTATTATTAAAGCATTAGATTTAAAATTTCATTATTCTAGAATTAGATTTAAAATTCCATCATTCAAAACAGTGCAAAGAATAAACTAGCAGTTTAAAAAAAATAAATTGTAACTTATAAATTTTAATTCTGCTTGCAAGGGAGCCATTATTTCCTCTTTCCATAAATTTAAAAGTAGATAATTCTAATTTATATACATGTTTTTGAAACATCTGCAAATAATACACTCTTATATTAGCAAACGTAAAATGTATAAATGCAAAATAATAATAACATATTTACCTTAAAATTTAATTTTTATTTGAAAATTCTAAGATTAAAATTCTTGTGAGGATTAAAATATGGGGAGCGACTATTGTATGGTTAACAATAACAAAAAGTGGATGACTAAAATAAACATAGTCACCAAGATAAACGCAATTTACTTCTCGTCAGTTGTTATTTCTTTTCTTTCAGTCATTTAAATAAATGACTGCTTACAGTTGCAATATACCTTAGAAATGTTTATATCATCGAAACTCAAAATTAATTTATCATATTTTTTATGAAGAAAATGGCTATTCGATATTAAACATTAGATTAAATAAAAAATGTATAATTATTATTTTTTTGCTCCATTTATTTTATAATATTCTAGATATGAAACGAATTCTGAATGTTTACGTGGAAACAAATCATGCATCGTTATTCAAAATTTTTTAAAGAATTCAGTAAAACTCCATTTGTTATATATCTACTCTTTTCACTTTTTCTTTGCATTCTGAATAAAAATTTTCATTATTAAGTTTGTTTTATTTTATTCGTATTAAACTTATTCAATTCTTTGAGCGTTTCTTAAATTCACCATATAACATTGAGTTTTGACGATACAGATACTTACCATATTGAAACATTACATACAAAATACTTTAAACGACTAAATATTTCAGATAATCAATAATAGTTGCACTCAGGTAATACATAAATGATCCACAAGAATCAGCATTAGAATATAGAAATGAGTTTCGTTATTTTTTCAGAGTCATTTATTCCGTCATATTCCAAAATTGTTTGCCAAATTTTAATAATTCTATACTAAATACCATAATAATATTAACATATTTTTACAAAACAGTTACTAAAAGTGTTAATGTCTCCCTGAGCTAGCTTTATTGTATTAAAATGTAATTTTTCTAAGCGAATTCATAAAAAAATCAAATATTGCAAACTGGTTTTACATTTAATAGGAGTGTGAAATCTATGAAATTTTTAGGAAATTTAAATTTTTTGAATTCAATTATTCTATATCTTTAAGTTACCTTGGCAATTTTAGACATTTTTACGTATTTACATATAATTCTTTTTTATAAAAATATCATTTCGATAAATTTAAAGTTATTTGCTTCATGAAATTAAACAGCTTGTATAATATTACATAATTTAAGTCTACAATTAAAAAAAATCAGTTATGATTGAATTCTGTATAAAAAAATGCTTAATATTATTTTAATCATCACTGAAATAATACTAAATAGAGAGCATCATTCCTAAAACTAAAATTAATATTCCTTATAATATAATATCCATTATTGTTATATCCATTTTGATTATGTAGTCATAACTAAGAAGAACTAAATAAAGCATATCATTTCTAAAAATTAATCCATTAATTTTTGGATATAAAAATATCCATTATTGTTATAATATCCATTATTGTTATATTATCCTTTACTATGTCGTTGTAACAGAGAAGAATGTTCTCCATCTCCTAACTGTTCCCTCGGTTCGCAACTGTCATCGTTAGCTTTAAACTGCCCAAGGCAGGATTAAGTCTCCAGAGCATGGAATTCAATCCATGACCATTAAGCCTGATGACATTTCCTTTAAGTAAATTTGCCCTTCAGTCATAATCGACATCCCAGATATCCTACAAATGGCTGAACTATCTGCCCTGTACACTTCCTAATATGCACAGATATTAGGCTCAGTAATAAGATGTTTAATGAACATTCAATGGTAGGGATTTCTTGTATGCAATGAATAAAACATGAGTAAAGTAACTGGAAGCCACTGTCGTATATATAATGTCGTACAGATATGTCGTATAGATAATTACATATATAATCATAAAATAAATTATTAAAGCAGATAGTAGATAATGTGTAAATAGTTATGATTGATAGATAAATAGTTATTCATAACTGCCTTCTTTTAATTTATATTTTTCTGGATTTATAAAGATTTAAACCTGTAGCAACATTTAATTACTTATCTTGGCTTCAATTATCTTCATATGACATTTTTATACGCTAAATATATCTCATTCTTATAGTATGAATTAATTTAAATTTGCTAAACAGAATTTTGTATAATATTTTTAATTACACTAGTAATTAAGAAATAAGCAAAGTAGAAGAAATAATTTATCCGTAATATTTTTTGCGAATGTAAAAGAAAATTTTAAAAACATTTTTAAAAAAAATCCGAGACATATCTCCTTATTCAAAATAACAATTTTCCTTAATTTTCTCCTATGGTTTATGTAATGTTTTTTTTAAAAATTCAAAGATATCCAACAGCTTTTATAATTTTTTTTTTAAGTACGCGAAATATTTTTTTCCCAAAACTGCATGTGAAAATGTTATTAAATGGACTTGCTTTACTGATAAATACAACTATTTAAGAAAGTTAATTATTTTTCTAAATACCATACAATTCTTTACAAGATTAAACACATTAAGCTTAATGATGAAATATGATCGTTAACCTCTAGCTTACGGGTCGGTACAACTGTTGTACCAGCAACGAGTTTGGATTTCCCCCACTTGAACTCGCTGTTAACCGTAAATGCCTCATAAAAATCCCTTCCCTTTTGTGCTATACCCCTTAGGGTCAGGAAATTTCGTCCAGCTGTAGTTATAATCACTGTTGGCGCTAGTGAGTTTTGTGAACCCTGCTTTGGCGACATTTTTTTAAGTAACCCTCCTTCATTTGTTAGTAGCACTCGATTGAAAATATTATTCTTTTCCTCCGTTGCTTAATTTCTTAATATTGTAAATTGTTAATTTTTTAACAATAAAATTTTGTAAATTTATAATAATGTGAGTTCATAATTTTATTCGAATGATAAATATTTGAATCAAGAATTACTTGAAATTTCATTTCTGATGGAATGGTGCAGTGTAAAAAATCGGCGCCTTAGATAAATAGTTACAACTTTAATCCCAATTTGTCACAGTCCAGAAAAACTAAATTGAACCTCGGATTGGGGTTTTTTTTCGCCCTATCATTATTATATTTTGCATTGAAAAGTGACAAAACACTGTTTTATCTTCATGTCTGTCTTCCCCTCCATGACAGGAATATTGTGCACATATACTTCCCAGTCACTAATGTACTAGTCTAATCAAAGAATTGACAACTTACAATTTTTTTTTTTAACTTTTAAAGTTTAATGCTTCAACGATATATGCATGCTAAAAATACATTTGGGTTTTGATTTTTAAGCAATCTGTAATTTTCATCATTATTTTTCATTATTTATGAAAATGGCTGCTTTAATTATTTATAAATAATCATTCATTTAAAGTTATAATTCTAATTTTAAAATATTGAAATAGGTTCTTGAAATCTATCAAAAATAATAATTAGTGACTTTTTAGGCATTCAAACACCAGAAGAGAAAAATTAAAATATTTATGCCTTCATTTCAATTCACTGAAAAGTTACTAGACTAAATTTTTCCAGAAATACTTTTACTAATATTAAACAGCAGGGAATTCTAGATTTAATTTGAAGCATTTCTGAAAGATAATCTAAATAATCTGGTTTTAAAAATATTTGTAGCTAATAACGAAATCTGATCCTTCAGAATGCTAGCTTTATTTATTAAAGATATTTTGAAAGTTTTCTTTTTGCTTACTACTTTTCAACATAATATCATAGCAATGAAATCTTATGTATCAAATTCTAAGCATGCCATATCTTATCTTAGTTTGGTTAAAGTAACCGTCTTAAATTTGATTATATATAAACACAATTGATTATCCAAATTTATGATCATATATAAGCAGGTGTTTAAACCAGATTAATTATTCAGTGATTATTGCTTATTACAATTTCAGGCAGAAAAAAACATTTGTTTATTGCATAATACTAATTACGGAAACTATACTTACTCAAATAAATCATACTTTAGTAATGATTAAACATTTAATATATTTTCAAACCTTAATGAATAGTAAGATAGATTACTTTTATTGGACCTTGTGTATTATAATGCCTTTGGTATTTTAATGGCAAATATTTGAAATAAAATATTTAGCTTCAAAAATTAATTTAATCAGGATCTAATGTATAAAGCCCAGCAACGTTTAAGATTTTAAGCATATTATTTATTTTATTTGACCTTTTTCACAAAATTAGACAGTAAATATCAAATAAGTGAAAATAATTTCAATAAGACTTTTTATCTCAGTATCTTTAAAAAATATTTCCTCTTAAAGCTTACATTGACAGCATTTTCTTTTTGATATATTTTTGTAAATATGCTTATTTCTATATAGATATATTATTTAGCTTAAAAATGAATTATCTAGGTAGAGCAGCATTAATATTATTCCAAATTGAGAAACATATGCGTTGTTCAGGGGAATATTAAATAAATTTTGAAATTAATAATTACTTTTATTTCATTTTTCTGAAATTGATAATACTAAACATATCCTTTCTTAACAGCGTGTATAATGTTAAACCGCAGAATTTCACTTTATTTTTTATTTTTTACTAATAAAGAAAAGAAATTTCAATGTAAAGAAATTATTATGAATATTTTTATGAATATGTTGATAAATTGATATTATTAAAGAACTATGTATTTGATTTAAAGAGTTCGTAATTTATTTAAGTTTTTGAATTTCATATTGATTTAAATATAAATTTGAATTGAATAAAATTAAAATTTTGGTAATAATCAGTTTTACTTTTTTGCAAAGTTATTAATGTTATAATAAAATTACTTTTACATTATCATTATAATATTAAAATAAAATTTTGTTTAAAATTAAAATTAATTTTATTGATTTAGCCTTGAGTTTAAAATTACAGTACGTACCATTTTCTGACATGTGTCTTAAATCTCTGTCGCATTCAGCATCCGATAACTCTTGACCGTCAGTGACAAATGTTTGTGCATGAACATGTAAGGGACTGTAGCTTCCATCATGATTTATTATTTCATTTGCACGCCATCTTAAAAAAGAAAATAAAGAAACATAAAAATGGATTTTTGATTTGTCTCTTATTATCTCTCTTTTGAATACTGAAGTATTTTAGAAATATTTTTGTTAAATAATTTTATCTCATTTACAGAACATATATGTAATCGTTATTGTTAGCAACAATATTTAAATTTTTTTTCTGGTATTAAAATTTGGTTTATCTTGTGAAATAATTCGAAAATTGTAAATTCAAAGTGTTTTATTTACCGAATGAAATAAAACTTAAGCGAAATAGTTACATAAAACCATTATGTGATCTTATCATCTTTTAAATTATCATATTTTAAAAATCTAATAAAAGCTATTGATATATATAAAGTGAGAATTATAAATTCCAATTGAGTATTCAGTTAGTTAAGTAAAATATCGAATATAAATAAAGTGTATTCAAATATCAATATTTCGTTTTTGATTTTGCTTATAAATTTTCACTTAAGAAAATTTTATGTTAGATAAGATATTTATTTCAAACTGATTGGAACTTAAATGCAAAAGTAATATGGATTAATTTCAAAACTGTAAATTTAGTGGATTTTTTACTATAAAAATTAGCTTAATTTTTTCATTAAAGTTTCAAAAATAAACATGGCCCTTAATCAAATGAAAACTTATTTTTTAATTAATTAATCATGATGTAATTTGTCATTTAAATATTTGTTTCTGGAATTTGTAGATGCTGATATCGAAATATACAGGTTGGATAAGAAAAAAAAATAAAATGCTGTCAAATTGTTTTTATTGGATGATAATATTAAAAAATTGAAGAAATTTTTTAAATTCTGTCAATATTTTTTATTGAAAAATGATGTTAAGAAAATTTTAAAATGCTGTGGAATTGTTTTAATGGATAATGACATTAAAAATATTTTTAAAGATGCTTAATAAACTGTAAAACACCTAAAAACAATTAATTATATTAAAGTTAGGTTCCCATAATCTTCCTCTCTTGAATAACGTATCAACATCAATCAATTTATGAGACAAGCGACTTGAAACAATAAAGGAGAATCTATATCGAGGAATTAATTAATAATAAGAAGAAAAGTTGTGTTTTTCAAATTTAATGGTTTACAAATTTAGCATAACTAACTATTTCATTGTATATAAATATGGTGAATATGTATTATTTCATATGACAATCCCTTAGAGCTCTTAGTATTATTAATACACCAAACTTTTTTAAAATTAATTATGCGCATTAATGCTTTCTAAAACTATCGGCTAATAGAAGTGCTGAGCATTTCTAGTAATTAATTCATTGACAAAGAGTACCCAATTCATTGACTTCATCTATTTTATGAATACATGCTCTATTAAAATATAATTTGGATAATACATCTTTATGGAAGTCAAAAATAGCAATAAAGTTTGAGAAAGAATTTTAGAGTTAGATAAGTAAGATTTGAATTTTCTATTCGTGCTAGATTAATGGTGCTCATAAAACTTTAGAATCTAAAAAAATAGAATCCAAAATAATAATAATAATAATGCTTGGAATTATGCTTTAATTATTTGCTATTTAGAATAGAACTCTATGGTCTTTCATTAAAAAATTTGATTTATTTCTAAAGTTTTTTTTTTTGTAAAATTTAAACTTTTCTTTTGAACATGTTGCGTTTTGTTTTTAAAGTCCTAAGATATTTTAAATTTCCGATTATTATAGAATTTTTATTTCAGGTAGCTACTAGCATTTTACATAAAACTTGTAATGGATTTTCAGGTGCAAAATATATTTAATTTTCTAATTTTTTTAATTGTAAAATGCGCTGACGATTTTGAAATTTTTTAAAACAATTCATGTTGACATTGAATAATTAAAAAAAAAAACATGGAAAGTTTTAAAGCTAATACATTAGAAAGTTTTATAAAATATATTTTTTGGAAAATTCACAAAACATTTCATATGATAAGTTTATTTCTTCAAAACAAAAGTCTTGCTTTCGATAAATAATATATAAATAAAAACAAACATAGAGAAAGATGAATTTAAAATTTTCATTTTTTAGCCCCATGATAGAAATCGTCTAATATACCAGTAACTTTCACAAAATATTAAATAATTTATTTTAAATTGATTAAAATACAAATAAAACATTATGCCTGTGTAATGAATATATAAAGAAAACACATAAATTATAAATATTTCGAACATCTTAATCATAAAATCTTAAAAAATAAATACATTAATTAGAGTTGATAAAATATATCTTTTTACAACAAAAATAAGTTAAATAAGTTAACCACATATGTAGAAGTAAGAACATCTTTATTTTCACAGCCATAGAAGCTCTATAACAAAAATTAAACAATTAATTAATAAAACAAAATCTCAAACAAAAACTAAAATTGAATTAAACTGCAAATTGTAAATAAGCAAAAGTGTAAATCTCTAAATTAAAGTATCCGTTCTCATGAGGAAAATGAAAAGCAGGCATTGTTAAGTGACTTATTTTATTTCATTTTAACTATAAAAGTTTGATAATGGTAAAAAAATTATTTAAAAAATCATATTTTTATTGTGCTTTGTTTTAGCAGATGATAAAGTGCTCGTTGACAGAGTTTTTCTTTCTACCATGAATCAAAATTGTGCCAATAATTTAATTAAATTAAGAGACTCTACTCAAACATTTACACATTTAGAAAGATTTAATTTATCATATTATGCCATAAAATATTTTCAATTTTTTGATGTTTTTTAATGTGTCACCTTAAAAGTGAAACATTTAAAAAAACATTAATTAGCAAAATCCTTTTAGAAGAAGTATTTATTAATATTTTATATAGCATGATTAAAAAAGCAGCAAACATTAAATATAGGCTTTTATTCAGTTATAAATGAAAGAAAGGTCTGATGCTTTAGTGAATATAAGAAAGCCCAAAGATTTATTATATTCTTTAATTATAGATATAAATTGTTAAGTGAAACCTTGGAATTAGAAAATTATTTCTTGTATAATATGAAGTATTCTGTTCCATGATATTGAACTCACTTCAGTAACTATACGATCTTGAAGTTTTTCAAAAGTACTAAGTGTAAAAAACAGGGCATTAGATTTGCTCTGAAATTTCTAGATCTTCTGTAGTTTTGGATTGCAGATTTTCTGTAGTTATATTGAAATTACTTCAGACAAATGGAACATTTCATCTAACACACAATATAATAAATAGTATTTCTTTTGTACTGCTTTCTTTTTCTAAGAGTTTTCTGTACCAGTTGCAAATTTTAAAACGAGACGCATCTACGAGACAAATTTTTAGACTAGACGGAATTCGTATTGGAATGAAGCAATTGATTCACTGTGCGCATAAAAGTATAAAATAGTTTTCGTATAAAAGTATAAATAAAGTATGAAGTATAAAATTATTTCAATGAATTCAATGTTTTTCAATGTGTTTAATGAATTTTCTATTTTTTTATTTACTAGTTTTCATCAGAAATTATTTTCTTTTTTTTTCTTTATAAATAATGTTAGGATTTGAGTACAAAACTCACTGTAAAAAATGCTTTAAAGTTTTTTTCTAAACAAAGCGAAATGTATATATATATATATATAGGCTGTCTCAGCTTCTTACAGCGGTCGTAAAGGCATTGATTTTGAATTTCTTGCAAATAAACATTTTGGGTGATGCAAAGAAGGAAATCAATTAATAAAATATTTTTTTTCAAGTTTCTAATTGAATAATATTCGTTTAATAATGATGAAAAACTTAATTTCTAATAAGGGTCTATTATTTTCATGAGAGAGGAAGAAATACGTTTCTTATTCTAAACTTCACACTGACCAAGATTTAGAAATAAAAAATATGTGGCATTTCATGTTATTCGCGATACTTCTTGTTCAAGATTACCATTTATTTACGAAACATTTTTTTTATTTAATAGAAAAGTTTTCATACATTTTTCATTAAAAATAAAATTGTGAAAAATTATTAATACAAATTAAAATCAACTAAATTTCTACAAATAGTATAGTGTATGTTAAACGCAAAAATTCAGTTTAATATGCTCTTATTTATACAGACATTTCTGCTATTTTGGGTTTTTTTTATTTATATTGTAATTGCAAAGGATAATGGTTGTGAACTCAAAAGCAAATAAAAATAACAGTTATGTTTCAAAATAGTTCCTTTGTTGTATTATTTCATTCAAAATACTTTTTTTTTCATTTTTTAAATAATTCATATCAAAAAATCGTTGAAAATGTACGATTCCAAAGAATATTGATTACTTATTCTACATATCACTTGATGTAATAATGTATTTCCAAGAGTCATTTTGGCCTTAAAGCAGAACTAAAAAAATCATTTTTTCATTTAGTGATTATGTAAAACTATTAAAATTGAAAATATCAGTTTCTTTTCATTCTGATTAATACAAAAAAATTCCTTTTAATTTTTATAGGAAAACGTGTTTATTTTTATTATATGCGTATATCCTTTTTTTTAACTTTAAGATATCCGTAATACACTTATTTAAAGGTAAATATACAGAAAATGTGCTAAAGTTTCGTGCATATTATTTTTTCTCGCTATTTTTTTCATTAAATGTAAAAGCATTAATTGCAGAATTTGTTCATTTTTAGTTAACATAACGTTTTCTCTACTTAATGAATAAACTAACAAAATGACGATTATTAAAATAAAAACAAAAAGCAATCAGAAAAATTAGGATAATGAAAAAAAAAAAAACTTCGAGGATTTTATGTAATGACAAAATAGATATTTTTTTTTCCACTTGAGATACATTCAACGAGTTTCATTCTTTTGGAGGTATTACCTTTTTGTTTTTAATTACAGAGTAAGTTCATATATATATTTCGAATCACAAATTACTCTTTTTTCACTAGGTTTCCTTCTAAAAAATAAATCATTAGCATTTATTTTAATTTTAATTTTTAAAAAAGCATATTCTTTTTATCATATAAACAATCATTCATTTATATTTAATCCGTTAGAAAATAATTATTAAAATACTATAATGAGTCAATTAGAGAATCTACGTTAGACACTTATATTTTTTAACATACAAATAGTTTTGTAATTTTTATAATGCATGACAAGAAATAAAATATAAATGTAACCTTAAACTGAAAACTTATTCAGCTTATTTATTAGTTTTTTTAACTAGTGAATAAAAATAAGAAAAGACAGAAAAAAATGGAAAAGGTAAAAATTTCATTTTCTGAACAAGTTATTTTCCTTTACAACAATAAGAACTACCACAGTTATCAATAAAGTTAAATGATATAATGTTTTATAATAATAAACTAAAACCTCTTCTTTTCAGTATTTTTGTTTAAATATAATGAAAAATTTAAAGATATTATTAGCATTTTAAATGCAAATATATTTCGGAACCCCAAAATGCCTTAAGGTAATTATGTGCTTGATTTATTATGGTAAATGTTTGATTCCTCTTAAATACTTTAAGCATGATTTCCCTATATTTCTGAGTCAAAATTTAGATTTGTGTATTTTTTATCAAATATTTTAATGTATTTATACGAAATATAGTACATGTTTCTTAAAACTATATCATGAATATTAAAAGAGAAATTTATGAAATAAATTAGACCTGTGGTTTGGAGTCCACATATTTCCCATAGCTAGTTTCTCATGTATTACGAAGGCATCAATGTCACAAGGAATTCCTTCTTCAGTAATGCTTTGCAGATGATGAGATTTGGTTGTATCTAAAAAAATGTTATTACATTTTGTAGCAAACATAATGAAAAACCGTCTAGTAAATATAAATATTAAAGTTTATTTCATAACTGCACAGATTATATTCCATAGAAAATTCTTTAATTTTAATTACATTTTTGTTGCACTTTCAATGTCTGCATTAACGTCAATTTATATCAAACATTAAAATAAAGCCTTAACCAATAAAACAATTTAAAATATCTGTAACAATTCTTCATTATTTTTAGGAAGGAACAATACAATTTTTTAGTGTGAAGTTCCCTTTATTTGTTCCAAGGCGGTAATCTGAAAAGTTAATAATACTGTTTTAAAATTGAAAGATAATTATTAGTGTTTATATTACAATATGTATTTGACAATCAAAAACTATTTAAATTTAAAGCATAAAATGCCAGAAGAGTAATAAAATCTCATTTTTGCTTGAAAAATTATAATTTATTCCTAAAGGAAAAAAAAATTCTTTACCCTGGTTAGCTATCTGTTGCACTATATCATACAATATTGCGTGTAAATATATAGTAACCCAAATACTATTTAATAACATACGAAATTGTATAATACAATATACTATTAGAAACATAAAATAAAAACAGTTATTAAAAAAGTATATTTTTCTATTAATTGTGCTTTTCTTTAAATGGGTCAAATAAAATATAAAAGTATTCAAAACTCTTTATATAAACCATTCGTGAAGGCATGGAATAAAAAAATAAGCAAGCATCAAATATGGAAAGATTGGAGACACTACTCTCTGTCCTACAATATCCTTTATCGAAAACATGCAATATTTACAAATACTGAGACTATTGAGTATATTTAAAGTACATGCAGATAGCCTAAGCAATTCCTACAAAATTGCTGCCATTTACGTTCCAGATATTCAACAGATGTCGCGAGTCATTGTGCTGCCATTGTGAAAGTATAAATACTTTTGTAACGTTGTTTTGAAACTGGATAACCAAATAAATGGCAAAAATGTATAACATGATAGAAAAATAATTTTCAGTCGCTACTATTTTCTATGGCTAAATCTTTAGGCACACGCTGATTCTTCCTGCGATGAATTTGTATTTAAAAGATACAGAGCTCATTACATCTTGCAAAGTATGCGTATCATAAGGGCTTTTAATACTCTCTATGTCATTATGTATATTATTTGTGCTTCCTACTCTCTCTAACAATATACGCACTGGATTTTAGTAAACTCTTGACAATTAGAAAAGGTCCCAAAGGAAACTGTGGTTGATTATCTCTTACTTGGTAAATAAAGTAATGATGTAGGTTTGACTACCTCAACTTCAATGACGGGATACACTTATTATTATAGGGGTTACACTGTGTAATGATGGTTATTAGAAGCATTCAATCATTGTTACCACCACAGCGCTAGAGCGATGATGTGAGTTATTCAGTGCTGAACGCTGCAGCGGCCACATGAGGTTGTATCCAGAAATACCCTCATATGGAAGCACCACTTTATATTAAGAACTTCACGTAGGGTGGTCGGCCATTACTTAATAGGCGCAAAAAACGTTGCACGGTGTTACGTTTTTTTGCCCTTCTCCACCCCGATAATAGACCTCTGTTTCATTGGAGGTAACGTACCATGTTCAGTGACGGTCGCTTGTACATAAATATATTGTCAGCCTCAGTACTGCTTCAAATTTTGTCATTCAGTTTACATTTTACTTTCTGCACCCTTAGGATAGTAGCGATTACAATCAACATTTTATTAAATTATTAATTAATTCTTCTTAATACATTTATTTCCAATTATTAAAATATTAATATCTTTAAACTAAATATTACTTTCAAGAACATTCAAGATGATTCTAACAACATATTCAGATGACGCGAAAAGTAAAAGAAGAAAAAAGTTATATTTTACATTTTTCAAAAATGAATTAAATATTTTCAAAGATCTCATTAACATTTAATTTATATATTTATAAAAAAACTTAAAAAAGTGTTTCATAGAAACGAATCTATTTTTCATGACAAAATATCTGGAAAAGTGAGTTATATAAAATTCAAAAGAACTGATTTTAAAATAATAATAGCCTCCTTTATTCTAACCAAAAATTTATCATATTTTTTAAACATCCTTAACTTTTTATTATCGATATAATGT
>JAOUZG010006535.1:3484673-3516251 GCA_026289955.1 Argiope argentata
GCTAGTATATATATATATATATATATACTAGCTGACCCGGCAAACGTTGTTTTGCCATATAAATAATTTCCTAGTAATAAATAATTTCCTAGCATTCTCGTACCCGGCATTGCTCGGGTAATGGAATTAGTGGGGGATAACAGTGCTACGTGCACTTAGTTACGAAAATCCCCTATAATAATTACTTATTGTCTATAATTTTTTCCTGATTTTGGAAGGGTCCCGGCGCCCCTGGATTCCTTATATATATGCCCTTGTCCTTACCGATCCTTAAGGATGCTTTTAAAGTAGTTATTTTCTTTTCAAACGCAGGCCATCTACATTTTATTGTTATACCTGTGTTTAAGCAAGAACTTCTTTGTATACAACATTTTTTGGAGTTTTTTTTTCTGTTGATAAATTCATTAAGCTGCTAGATGAACTGACTCGGGAGAAAGCTACATAAAATTGGCCGTTTGAAAAACATTCTCCTCTTAAATTGATCCCTGCTACTTTTAATTTCTGTCCTTGTGACTTATTAACGGTTATTGCAAAGCAAACTTTTACGGGAAACGGCACTCTTCTAAATTCAAAAGGATAGCCCGACGGAATTAGTGGACTGCGGGGTATTAAAACCAACACTCCTCGAGCACATCCAGTAATAATCGTAGCTTCGATTACATATTTATTAAGTCTAGTCATTCGTAGTCTGGTGTCATAGCATAATTTAGGAGGAGGAAGGTTCGTAGTTGCATTACTGGTGTCCCAACTTTCAGGTGAAGTATGCGAGGTGGAAAAACTGGAATGAATTCATAAGACGCGTAATTTTTGCAGGATTGTTTTCAAAATTGATCAGGGTGTGCCAAAGCAATGCCAAATTATACAAAAAAAATTTAGTCTCATTTTTATTTATCAATGGATTAGATTTGTAATGTTGAAGAGGGAAACCCAATAAACGACAAAATAATTTTTAAATGCGCAATTTTCTATCAGATTTTTTCAATCTTTCTCACGATTTTGAAAAATTTATCGAATTTTATGTAAAAAAAATTTGATTGAGTTATCTTGAAAAGTTTCGGCGTAATTCAATATTAAAGCGAAATTTTGCCTCTTCGTTAAAAAATTCGTCAAAAATTCAGTTTTAAAAATTCGATTTTTTTAATTATATTGCAGAATACTATATCGTATTGGCTTTCAGGAAACATATTTTCTGTATTTTTCCAGCTAAGCGTCTATTTTACAGGGCCGTTCAAGAAATAGACCCGCCAAAATGGACCTTTTTTAAAAAAATCGATATTTAATTTTTGCGTCGACATTTCGTAAAATAAATTATATCTCCGTGGTCTACGATAAAAAGTCCATCCGATTCCACAGCGATATTGAGTATAAGTTGAACGGACGCGTAACGATGGCAATTTTAAAAACGCGGTTTTACTGGACGAAAAGGTACTCATGAGCGATCGCTTCTCCGGAAGGTCGGGTTTCACTCGGAAAGTAACTTTACAGGTTTTAATTTCACAGAAATTAAGGGGTTTTAATTAATTTCTCCTGAACTAATTGATATTTCGGGATGAAAAATAGATGTTGGCCGATTCTCATAGATACCGGATAAGCACAAAAAATTTCATCAAAATCGGTCAAGCCGTTTCGGAGGAGTATGGCAACGAAAACTGTGACACGAGAATTTTATATATTAGATATATATATATATATATATAGATAGATAGATAGATAGATAGATAGACAGATAGATAGATAGATAGATAGATAGATAGATAGATATAGATATAGATATATATTCATCACAGATAATGATATCAACAAAAATAATAAATTTCATTTCTTCTAAAATCTGTGTTTAAAAGCAATTCTTTAGAATATTTTTAACTGATGTTTATTGAAGCTTACGCAAATATAAGTGTTCACAAATAAGCATTTATTTAGACTCAAATTAATCAATTGTTATGAATTTTATAATTATTTCTTGAATCTATCTTGCTTTCAAAGATAAAATCGCTAATTAATGTACTGGACTATTCGTTATCTATTAATGAAAAATGAGCACAAAAATACAAAAAAAGGAAACAATTACAGTACTAATATTTGTAAAAACAATTCATTTTGGTTTCAATATATTATTCTGATTTCATTAAAAACTGAATAATTTTCTACTAATTGTGTCCTCTATTATTTTTGATTTAGTTTTTGAAAGGAAAGAAGCAAAATAAACTGTCATTATCACCCTCAAAAACTGTATAAGGAAACAACAACGCTATAAATTTCTTCTTTATGGTCAGAAACTGATTTATTTCAAATTAAAAGTTAAACCAACTCATAAGTTATAAATTATTGATTAAAGCTAAATTCAGAGTTATGAAATATATATCGTTAATATCTCTTAAAAACACAAATCAATAAGAAAATGTTGACCTTATTATGTTTTTGTAGATTTACAAACTGCTGCTTGCAATAATAATTGAACCTTTCAAGCTTCGCCTTATTTCTTTGCAAAAAATTATTTCACCATATTTATTTTGCAGATTGTGTAATAATCCAATTATTCATTAATTGAAGTCACTGTAGCTTGCAGCTCGAGAACAATATAAAGAATCAATATCAAATAGCAAAAACGAATTAGCATATTTACCCCAAACAAAAGCAAACATGAACTTTATCTTTCATGAATTTGTTGTTCACCAAGAATACAATTTCTGTGAAAAAAAATTATCGTACCAAGAACGAAATTTCTTACTCAAATACCAAACAATATGTCTCTTATAAATAATTCAGCGAAGTATTAATTCATAAATTAACCCACCAAATTTAATTTTCACTCCCAGACTTTGTCACATGTTATTGCGACTAGAAGAAATAAAAAGACAATTCACTCAGAATTTGTAGCTCTTTTTTATCCTTGTCATATTGAAACTTTTAGTTATTTGATTCAGCTCTTAAAAGGAAAGAAAGATTAGTACACAAGTTAGCATTTACCACTGCGCATTTCCTTCGGAAATTGAATAAAGTATTTAACCCGAAACAGTGCCTATGATGAAACAAAGACCCAGACTCACTCTTTAATTAAATTTGGCCTTTCTATAAAAGCAGGCTAGAAGATGTTTCCGCAAGATTTAATTATGGATCCCGAGTCTATGTTCCCGTATTTTTCATTTTGAACTAACAGAAGACCTTTGTTATTTCTTTCCTGAAAAGTTTGCTTTAAGAATTTGAATGCATTCCTTTGAATATATATGTATATTTTAATTAAATTGGCGTTCTTCATTTTTCATGTTTCTGTAAGGAACGCATATTTATTAGATATATTAAATTATTTATTGCTGCTACACTATTAGAGTAACGAATATATTGCTGGAAAGCAATATGTTCAAAAAGGAAATTTTCTCTTTTATTCCAACGCAGAATTTTGACTTTGATCCTCTAATTTTCATAACAATGTAGTTTTTAGGAATCACAGCAACAGGCATTTAATATTTTTATGCAGTTGTTTCGGTAAACCAAAAATATATATAACAACTTTATTTCAACATATTTCTCCTTTCATTCTTAATAAATCGTATTCTTCAAATGTGAAAATTGTAAAATCTCTACACATTTCTATTCAATTTATTTTGTGATAATTTTGAGAGGCATATTTTTCCTATTTGAATACAATATTAAGAATGAAGAAAAACCAATTTATATAACGCGTATTTGAAAGAAAGGATCAGGATAAAAAAATTTAAATTTTATTCCTCTAATTTCTTATGTAATTAAAATGAAAAAAAAAGCACTCTCAGCTCAGAAAGCCATTGACTGTACAACGTGACTGAGAATAACGTTTATAAAATAAAAAACAAACTTCTCCTCTTCCTGCCAGGAGCAATCTTTTATTTTTAGAAAAGGATATATCATCAAACAGCAATTTTTGAGGAGTTGTTGTTTTTACTAATGACATTTTCACAAGCTCTCTGAGGTAGTCAGCGATTTAAGCCAACTAGTGTCTTTTGTTTTGTAGTAGCGCCAACTAGGGACAATAATACGATTTTTGTTACGCACATTATCACATTCTCTCGCAAACTCCTTTTTACAGAGAGGCACATACACACACCTTATAGATAGTGCCCAGAAGAACAACCATACCCTAATCAGGAGTCGAACCTATGACGCCCATATCACTAGGGAGACGCGCTACCTCTGTGCCATCACGCCGGCTTACTTAGAAGTAAATTCATTAGGTGAAACATACAATGTTTCAAAAACCCTTGCAATCAACAACTTAACAGAAAATATATTAACTTCAAAATTTATGCGACGTACATCTAGAAATTTTGTAAAGTACGCAATTTAAATAAAATACGTAAGTCATATAAGTATTGATGCATCTGAAATAAATTCGGTCCTTTATTTTGTATTAATATTCAAGAGAGTTAATATTTCAATCATTTTAAATAGTTGAAAAAAAATTAAGGGGAAAAGGTTTTTTTTTTTTGCCTTTAAGTGCTAGGCATAAAACAAAAAAAAATTATGCATATTTATTCATATTTATTTCAAGAAAGTACAAAAAATAAATGTAAAAATAACAGAGATTTCCATTTTTTTTACACATAAGGAATATAAGAAATAACTAGATAAATTATGTCACATTTTTAGATATTTTCATCATAAAATACAATAGTAATGAAAGTAATTAAAGAGTATTATTTGTTCTACTTTTATGGAATTATATGAGCAATGTTCCCTGCTTATAACCTCGTGTAAAGGGGGCTATTACGCTTTAAATCCATCAGGTCGAACATCCTCCAGCAGCTGTCGTGTGGTGTGAAGGGGGTGCTACAAGCTCTGGAGTTGACCTCATCATCTGTTCGTGGTTCAAAATTAAGAGGTCCGTTCCAAAGTAGCCCTAGGATTACTTTACAAAGGGACGTTAATATAACTAAACTGAACCCTTCTTATAACTGCTTACAATGAAATAAAAGGTTTTCCGTCGAACAGATGTATTAATTCAATCCTTTTGAATTTTATTGTCCGAAGCACAAAAGTAGCATTCACCCTTTTTTAGGCTTTAACATAATATCCAAAGTCTTTCATCTGCTCTTACTCACTTATCACTAATTTACTGATGAGGGATCACATTTCTTCGATAAATATTATTTTTATAATTGGAGCTTAACCAAAAGGTCCTCGTCGCTACCTCGTCGATTTAATTTGAGTTTACTGCTAGAAATTATATACATTCTTTCACCACTCAAGTATCAAGGATATTTAAAAATATAACGTCTGACTACCTGTTAATTTCCCTTCTACAAGTAGAATGAAATATTTTCACTTAAGATGACTACAAACAATTTCTTATAATTAAAACTACTTTTTTTATAAATATTCTGAACTTTCAATGGTATTGTTTTTTTGAATAATTATACATTTTTTTTTTTGGGGGGGGGGGTATATCACATAAGCATAGCACTATTTATGGCCACAAAAGTGGATAAATAATTTGGACAAATTCAAGGGAAATTAAAGAATTGTTCCTTCTGATTGTTACAATGACTACCGTATTCCATTTAAGGAACTTCTATCCACATATATATTAAGATGTTGCAAATTAAATTAGGTCCCTTTAAATTATAATATAAATCAAGAATAATAAGAATGTGATCTTTTCCAAGTGGCTTATTCCTTGGTATACCAATATGTTTAAATATTTCTTGCGTAATTTATTTTTAAATATCAAAGGATCCAAAAATGTAAGCCAAGTTTTACTACCTTTGTAAGCATGTATTGTGGGAATTGACAGTTTCCTCTGAACGAAACTGTTTTTCAGTGGTTGTGTAAGCCCTAGTATTCAAATGCTTTGGCAATTTATCATCCTATGTATCTCATATGAAGAGAAAAATTGAAAATTTATCTTTTTTTCTGACAAGAACATGTTTCTCCTCATGAAATCTCATAATCCTTATATATTGCTGAATCCTTGTTCATTATGTCTAAATATGCATATTACAAAATATTTGTTTATGCATTAAAGAATTTGAATGTAGCAAAAAGTAAAATTGTACCTATAAATATACTGAATTCAGTACAATCAATTTCTTCATACCCAAGCTCTTTTTTTCTTTCTGTGTTTGAATTCAAAATGTTTTTTGTGATAAACAATTATATATATTTTTTGTAATAAACAACTCAAAAGTAAGCAATTCGTCATGAATTGTTGAAGAAGTGTACCTAAATATTTTGGGTACAATTTTTTTCTGATTCTAAATGTTTATGTCTATACTTTTTGATAACATTTCACATTTTTTAAAGCAATAAAATGTAACCATAAATGTATATTTTATTAATGTACATATATCGATATTTATATTAAATACTAATAAAAAAAGATTTTGGTGTATATACTTTTGTTTTCATCAAGTTACAAAAGATCATACTCTGTCTATACTTTTTAAATCTATGCATTTTCGAATAAATATTTCAGATATTACTAAACAGTGTATGAGGAAACTTTTTTACAATAAGGTTATGTCATAGCAAATTAATTAATTAATTAATTAAATTTAAAAAAAATAAAACACATATTTTACAGAATAACATACTGATCACGTTGATAAAGCCACATCGTAAAAACCACATCGTTATTTTTTTTAAATTATTTTTTAAAAATTAAATTTCTTTTTAGTCGAAATGGTTAAATGATAAGGTTTTTGATCTTATAAGTGCATAAACTGAGATAAAAGCAAATTAAATTTACAGACTTTATTTGCTATCATTGGTGGAATACATGCCAATTTGAAGGGAAAACAATTGCCGATAATTTTTTATGATGGATTGTTTCTCCATTTTCTTGCATTATATTCTCCTTTTAAAATCGATAAACATGTCAGAATGAAACTTGAGCATCTACATTTTTTCCTTTGAATTTTGTTAATAGCAAAATTATTCTTTAAGCCGACATTACTTCCAATTATCTTGTGTGGAAATCTCACGTATGCAGTTTTTGCTTATATCTAAAAATGATGAATTAAGAAATCAAGTTAATTAAATCTGTAATTTTTCCTTATGCTTGGATTTAAATAAAAACTAAATCAATCTATAAAAATTACTATAGTGGATCTCCATTATGGAGAGATGAAAAATTAAAAGAGTTTGTTCCATTTATAAATTTCATTCTCTCTACTTGTGATTATTTAACTCTTTTTCTCAAAATCTCTCAAGTTCAAAAATAGTTTCTTTAAAATTTCATTATGTATGCAAATTTAACGAAAGCAATCGTTTAAATTTATCAGTTTTCCGCAGTCTTATATTTGCAGGACAGAGGTAGCTCTTTAATATTTACCTTAATTACATTTGTCTTATGATAAGACCATACATTATGTTATTGAAGGAGCCTCTTCATATTTTTCACCAAACACAGTCCATGATTATCAATCACTTTGGGGTGGCGAAAACTCTGAATTATCATTATAAATATTTTATAAGCCAACTCTATTTTATTTATCATAATATTAATTTATTCTGAATGAAACCGATTAAATATTTATGAAGAAAACATTGATTTTTTTTAAAAAAAAATCATTGTTATTTGTGGATTTCCTTGATATAGAACATTTATTTTCTTGATTTGCAAAGTGGTCGTAATTTTTTATTCATATTTTTAATTAAATTAAACATTAAAGGCGATAAAATTAATTATTCAGGGGAAGCTAATTTTAACGGAAAACAGGGATAAATTTACATTTTAGAAAATTAACAGGAAAAGAAAGTTGTTACGAGAAATGTGTTGATATTTTTGGAATGAAACCCGGATCAATTATTTCACATATTTAATGCGTTTTAAATTAGAACTAAGGTTTTAAATATCTAAAATATTAAAATGAATGATATGTAGTATAAAAGAAATGGAGAACAAACTTTCGACAAAAGTTTAGATTGGAAATATTACAATATTTTCAGTGTCGAAAATTTATCGGTAAATGATACTACATATATACTCTATAACAAAAACAAAATTGCTGCTTCTAGAAGGATTTTTTCGAGACAAAAATTAGTGGAAATTAAGACAATGTACAGTATAGTAAATTATTAAATTTTCAGAACCATTGAATAATTTATTTTAGAGTTACAATAAGGCTCTGACCTGCCTCTAGCCTGGATACACGCGGTCACACTGCGTGACATAGACCGATAAAGCTTCCAGATGGTCTCCTGCGGTATTTTCCGCTGAATTCGCTCCAATTGTCGAACGAAGTCATCAACATTCCGTGACAGATGCAATCGCCTTTTTTACATAACCCAGACATGCTCGATGGGAAAGAGATCTGGCTGGCCAAGGAAGTGTTTGACAAGCTTGCAGACTGTTCATAGTAATACGTGCAGTATGTCGTGTGGCATTATCCTGCTGAAAAACCAACCGAGGGTAGAGTAAATGGAATGGTTGGAAAAGGGGTCTTAGAATATCGTCGACGTTTCTCTGAGCAGTAACTGTACCTCAAATGAACACCAAAGGGTTCCGGCTATCAAAGGAAATGGCACCCCAGACCAAAATGTCTTGTTGAGTGCCGGTGTGGCGTGCATTAGTGAAAGCAGGATCCCCCCTCTGCCCTGGGTGTCTCTAAACAAGTCTTCGGTGATCGTCAGGACATAGTTAGAAGCGGGATTCGTCTCTTAAGACTATACGTCTCTAATCGGCATCATTCCAACCTGATCGAGACGTGCACCACTGTAATCTAGCTAGGCAATGGGCAGGCGTGAATGGCAGGTGCCTTAACGGTCGGCGCGAGCGTAGATTTCGCTGTCTCAACTGTCTGTGAATGGCCATGGTGTTTGGGTTGAACGTCTGATGATTGATAGAGATGAAGAAGACGTTGTGACAGCTGATTGGACAATCATTCTGTCCTCAAGATTTGGTGAGGCCCTAGGTAGACCGCTACCATCTTGACATTGAACTCTGCCATTTTCCATCCATACTTGCCAGCATCTTCGAATCGCCGCATCACTTCAACTCAAACGCGAGCGATTCTTCGATTTGTCCAACTGGCCTCTTTCAATCCAATGATACAATTTTTGTCTAACTTTGACAGTTGCTCGTAATGAGAACGAAACCTGCTGAGATGCATTTTTAAGTTGTTGAAAGGTAATCTAAATCGCAATCAATCCGGAAGATTTAACAACCGTTGAAGAACTGCTCCTTATATACATTAAATGAAGAGCAGTTCCGATACGTTGGAAATCAAACTATTCATTCATTGGATACTAAAATTTAATCATTTGCATATCTGGTCAAAACACTGATGCATACGAAATTTCAAAGAAGAAAGTATTCAGATGATTGTTTCTTGGTGCGTCTATTTTTTTTTTTTTTTTTGTTATGGAGTGTATATATTTAGTTTCAAGTAAAGGCTTCTGATATAGGTTTTAATTTAGAACTTAAGTTATGGAACGAAACAGATGATGGAATTCATCAAATACTTGCTTTGGAAAGTTATGCCCCAAAGTATTATCTCAGAAATGTAAATGTTCATTACTGACAAGACATTTGATATTATCAGCCTCTAAAATGCTGCAGGGTTAATATGTTGTGTTTTAATTACACAGTATAAAAGTAATTAGATTATTCTATTTTGTCAAGGCGATTCGTGATAAAAGATTCAATGGGGAAGAAAGGAAGACCAACCTTCTTTAAATACGCAGACAAAGTATTAATTTTGAAGAAAGTTAAGAAGAGAAATAACTTTCTTAATAACCCTCAAAAATTCGTATACAGTCTATAAAAATAAACATATTGAACTTATTAAAAAATTCGGAGCATTTATCATTAAACGAAACGTTAATGTTTTGCTTGAAATTACTAAACAAGGGTTTGTATAAGAAATGAATAATAAATTAAAGAGCAAAACAAAGTAAAAAATAAACAAAAGTAGCAGTACAACTTATTTTGCCTGTATTTTTCTCTAATGGTCTCCTGATCAGTAAGATAATACTTTACAATCAAAGAATTAATTGAGAGATAAATATTGAAATAAATATATAAGCATATATGCATTTGATTGATTTTCATTCAACAACTAAAACTGAAAAGAACCATTTCCAACCATATCACATGAACAAATGCATAGAAAAGAATAATTTTCCGACAATGGCACATGACATTACAGGTCCAGAAAAAAAGGAATAAAAATAAGCAAATACAAGGCTATTACTGAATATTACTGTTTATTATTTCTTATTTAGGTATCATAAATATTTCATATCAGATCAAATAAACCAGAACATAAATAACTTTCCGATTTGTAATGTTGTCAAAGAAGAATTTATTAGGATATTTCGATTCAATTGTCGTGGTGTTTTGATACATGCTAGAAATTAAAATGTAATTTCTCAACGAAAAACTCTGTCTTTCATGCTAATTAATTGATCTAAAAAATGTGCTTGTAAGAATCAGCGTAATATAATTGTGAACAATCGAGGGAAAATAATTTGGAATTAAACTATTTAGAATGCTTATTCCAATAATATTTCTAAACAACATAAATGGTGATTTAAGGATTTTATTACACTATCAATTAACAGCATAACTATAATTGTAATTAATTTGTAACAGAAACATTTCAACCATAAGATCATGTGCTTTATGTTTTCTACATCAATTGAAATCAAATAATATATATTGAAGCTTTTGAAAGAATATTTATTGAAAATAAATAAGTGTCACAATTAATAAACAATTAATGTCAATATTAATAAAATTAATAAACATATAAAAGGTTTAAAAAAATGTAAGCACAAATAGGACAATATTCCCATCTACTTTCTTAATTTCCTTAAAAAATATATCGCCTTATTTTATGTTATTTTTATAAAAGTCCGAACATTCTAAATATTTTATCGACTAAGAATAGGATTAAAGAAAAAAAAAATAACAAGAAGAGGTTAGTTGGAAAAAATGAGACCCTTGTTTTCTATCAGAGTTTCACAAGCTGGATTTAATATAATTCATTTTTAGTCGGATGGTATAATATGGGAAAAAATTAAAAAGTTGGATGTGAATTATAATTCATTTTTTAAAAGCTTAATCACAATGAAGTGTATAAATTTTCTTTATCTATGTTTTGCACTTTTGAGTTTATTCTTTCATATCTCTATAAATAAACATTCACCTCTCTATAAATACATATGATTATAACCACTGACAGAATTAGTCAAAAATTTAATGCAAATGTGCATTTTTAATGATGAAATTATGTTTAAATTATCTTGCTCACATATACTAACAAATAAAAAATTCTTTTCAATTAAGTATGTCCGAAAATTACAGATATCTTCTATTTAGAGTTAGGACATCATATCAAATATCATTCTCCGAGTTTAATATCCAAAATTAGACAGAAAAAGCAATATATAGAACTCAAATATATAGTTTTTGGATTGTGATTTAAAATATAAGTGTATGGTACATTCCAAATATTTAAAATATGCCAATATATTATTTTTTTAAACTCTTTCATTGAATGCAAGAAAGTGTAGTCATAGAGTAAATATACTCAAAACGTTTTTTCATAACCGATAATAATAAGATTAATCTATCATTTCATTTAAAATAATAGACATAGGGCAAATGCGTCAAAAATAAGAGTGTGTAGATTTTTTTAAAAATTATTTCCGATGCTCAACATGTGAGAACTGGCTACTTTGTAGTACAGTAAAAAATGATAATTGTTTACAATGGCCATTGGGTATTGCATTGGTGAAACAATAGTATCGAAAAACCAAAGAAACTTTTGATAGACAAAAGCCAGTTCTTTCTGACAGATGTAAAAATTGCCATTTAAAAATTATTTTCATTATTTTTCTAATTATAGATACTTGAAAAAATATATTATTTAACACGATGTTTAAAGTGTAAAAGGGTTGTGTTATATCTGATGCATAATTTTGAAATTACAAATATTTCATTTCGTAATGAAATACGAATGAATCAACTTTCGCACAGATCTTATTCAGAGTTACTTAAAACTTTAGAAATTAAATCACCTTCTACAGATAAAGGGAATCCAGACTTTTTTTCAAAATTCCAATCTATTTAATTGCATATTTTTTGATTCTTTACTGGCAAATTTGTAAAATTTATGCATATTTTAAGATGTTGATTATCATTTATATCTCAGGAGCTTATCTATTACACAATTTTAATTCTAATTTTAAATTAACGTGTGTGTGTGTGTGTTGTGTGAGTGTTTTCAACTGAGAGAATATTTTAAGCTTCGAGTTTATACTGTCTAATATTTTCTTTTCAGAAACGATCAGTTTATAATAGATACATTTTTGAAACAACATATCCTTTAGATTTTAAAAAGACACTCATATTGTTGTAGGACATATTGTGAAAAGAAAAAGTAACTACATGAAGGAAAACACCATTGTAACAAACAAAATGAAAACATCATTGTAACAAACTAAAAGAAAGCATCATTGAAGCAAGCTAAAAGAAAATACTACTGTAACGATTTTTAATCTTCATTTTTCTTTTAAATTCTCTTGGAAAACAATATCCTACCGAAAATGAAATATACTTCCTTTCCACAAAAAATACTTTTAATTTTGTATTGAAGTTACTGAAAATTTTCAGATAAAGTTATGAGAGAAATTTCAAAACGCATCTCGAAATTATTTTATACAATTTCGTGAAAATAATTTAATTATCTAGAAAATAGTAAGTCTCATTTTTATTAAGAAACCAGAATTTGACTAGTTGAATCATTATTTCTTATTTTAATTACATCATCATATTTAATTTTTCTTCAATAAATAATTTTCAGGATTTATCATCATGATGAAACAGAAATCTGAAATAAGTTAATGTTATTCACTGTCTTGCATTCATATTAATTCATTATATATTTCATTTGTTTGATTTCATCTTTAAGTATATTATTCATATCCATTAAAATTTTCATTTCTTTTCTTTATTTATGTATTTGATGAAGTATATGAACATCATTAATATCATCATCGTATTTAAATATATGACTGGAGAGAATAAAACAAAAAAAAATTTAATGAAATCTGCTATGCATATTTCAATGAATCATGTCAGAACATTATTTCTTGAACGGCCAAGCACCACATGCTCGTGCAAGTTAAATTATATTTTTATTTTTTTTAATGGTTTCATTGAATGAGTCATTTTATTATCGCAAGCGATGCAAAAAACGTTGTCTCGAATTTCATGTTTAAAAAAATATATCGTATTTCTATTTATTACATTTCCTGTGATCATGTGCTCAAATTGACATTTTTCTAGGTTTTATTTGTGATGATTATTAACTTATTTTTTACAGAGTTTTTGTAAACTCGATGAAAGCACATTATTAAAAGCTGTTTTTTTTTTGAGATGCACGTGCAGATAACAAAATTTTAATTTTTTGCCTTCGTATTTTTGTCTACCTCATTCCCAAAATAACATCATGTTCTGATATGATATTAATTTATACCTTTGTTTGGAAACCAACATTAAATGAATTGCACCATCTATTTCCTAGATTCGAAATTTTCAGTAGCGTTTTTCCTTTTATTGAAATAAACACTCCTACACAGTTATAAACTTTATAATAGGGTAAATACCTGATATAGGGCACCATAAGATATTCATTAAAACGAATTTCATTCCCTTCTTTTATTTCTATGGTCACAAAAAAAAAATAAGTAATATAATAAGTTACGTTCCAAGCATGGCCAACGAAGCATGTCTTTGATAATTACATACCTAATTTCACATATTTGAGAGCGGTTGGAATGTATTTCGCATTTGCTCCCTAGTACCTTTTAGAGACTGGCCTGGCCATATCGACTGCACAGTTGGCGGAAACCTCCGTTCGAAATACCCATTAAAACGTAACAATGCTACTTCGAGTCCCCAGAGGGCTGTTCCGTCGTTACGGAATGTCCAAAACACGTCGCATACCAGTCCGTAATTAATCGTGGACGAGGACTGCTGAATTAAAACGCTGCTGCCTCTATCCCCCTAGCAATTTTGGAGCAATTTTAAGGGGTATTCTTACATAATAGTTTTCATGGCCGGTGACATGGTCAGTAACACGCTCGACCAATTCATCATTTATCACTCTATATCGAAAGCAGATGGACTTTCGAATTCTCTGAAAAGGGTTTCAGTTTGAATGTTTGGTTCGGTTAGAGTTAGTGTGAAAGGATTAGTTAGAAAGGGTCTGTTAGAAACTGATTTCAAGAGAATGTAGTAAAGAATTCACCTACGGTTACTGATACTATAATGATACTCTCTGATTAACGGTTTCGATAAAAAACATTCTTTCATTGCAGTATTTGTGAGCACTTTCACATATTTTTTAAAAGGAAGGAAAAGGATATTTATATGCTATCCTTGTTTTTAACATGACAATTAGTATTTAACAAGGCAATTTACAGCATGTCATAAGTTGTTGCATTCTTTGTAATATTAAAAGCTAAAAAACAACAACAAAGCATTAGCCTGTAAAAAACCGAGCGTATCAGCAAAAAATAAAAGGGTTTCCAAGCTGTGAATATTATAATTAAATACTTTAACTCTTTTTTTTATTCAACGCAATTTCATTTATTTTTATTCAGAAAAATAAAAAATATATATAAATAATTAAATAACAACAGTAATTTTTTATATTGTTTTTACTTACGGCACTTGTCATGGGCAAGGCCCCTGCTTATACAGCAGCAGATTTAAGCCGAAAGGAGCGTCTCTTGTTTTTGAAGTAACACCAACTAGGGCGAAGAATACGACTTAGCTACACCCTCATAACATTTGCTTGCACAGCCATTTTTACAGGGGGGAGACATTCACACATCTTACAGATAGCACACAAAAGAACAACCCACCGGGACTCCCAGAACACGAGGAAAACACGCTGCCTCTGAGCCAGAAAGCCGGCCGATTTTTTTTATAAATTAACATAATTCTAAATAAAATTTTATAATAAATATTTCGGAAATATTTTAAGCGAATTGTATTAATTCGCTTTATATAACGTAAATAGTCAAATCGACTGCGATGATTTTTAGACGAATCCCCCAATCATGAATCAATGAAGGTGAAACTTGAATCTACATTTATATCTCTAAAATTATAAGGCATAAAAGAGGAAGAATACTTAATCAACTTTAATCTATTTTTTATCATGTAGGTTTAGATTATATACTGTTTAACGAAATGCTTACTGGAATTAAATTACATCAGTTTTTTTTTATATAAATGAACCTTATTCTAAATAAAGTGTTATAATGTAAATATTAAGGAAATATTTTAAAAGAATTGTTTTAATTCGCTTTATATAACGTAGAGATTCTAATCGACTGAGATGATTTTTAGACGAATCTCCTAATTATGAATCAACAAGGATGATGCTTGAATCCATACTTATATCTCTAAATTTATAAGGGATAAAAAAAGGAAGAGTATTTAACAAACATAAATGCCTCTTTTATCCTCTAAATTTAGATTATTTACTGCTAACATGGTTTGGTTTCATAATTGAATTACTACAAAATCAATGCAACTGCTGAAGATTTGAAAAATAAGTTCTCCTTATTTCACATACATCTAAGATCCTCTACAGGATAGCAAATCAATATGAATTTGTCAATCTATATATCCACAAATATCTGATTGAACAGTAAGGATTTGAAAAGAATAAATTTATTTTATGATTTAGTGGTCCTACAAACTATAAATATGCCATAAAGAAAGAGATGCATTAATAATAATATATTGGAGAAATGTGGATATTTTGATAGACAAATTAATTATTCGTTTTCATATTAATGACATAACAAGTAGGGGAAATATTTTAACAACTCTTATGAATGTATCATTATCATGCAACTTGAAAACCTTCAAAAATTAAGAGAATATTATTCATGGAAAAATACAATTCGATGTTCTTCTTTCAAATTTAAACAAAAAAAAGATTCATTTAGTTGTTTTTTTTATTTATTAGTTTTTTTCCGTGGAATTTCAGGAATTTCATTTTTAACGATTTTCTTTTGATGCAGTTTCATGAAAATGATCTTATGTTTAATTTTATAAATGCTCTGAAAATCTTTAAAATCCTAAGAATTCCCCCAATAAAGTTTCCTTCCACGAGTCTCTTGGGATATCCCACCCCTAGGGAGTGATTCCGGTAAAATTTAGTCGGAAAGGTAGTCTTATTTTTCAATTATTTGAAAAAAAGTAAGGACATCCTTTTTTCTTCATAATTCAGAATCTTCATTTCATTATTTAAGAAATAAAATTGTATGAAATTTTATTTAATGTTACGAAGAATTTCACAAACTATTAAGTTTTTCGTAAATATTTTTAATAAAAGAAAACTGTTTCCACGTGATTTATTGACAAACCAGAGTATTAATAAAATAAAATTATGACACATATCATAAAAATAATTTAAAGTACAATATGATAATTCGGAGAAAGTTTAATTAATGTTATCTAAGATGTATCGTACTGAAAAAACAACTCTCAATTATGTTATATTGATTAAATCGATTATAAAGAACTTGAACCGCATTCTAATTAAAGTTTTAAATATGTAATATCTTAAAATTCCATCATAAGTAACCGAAGATAAATTTGAAGGTTGATAAGGATTAAAAATAAATATATTCATAGGATAAAAATCAATTCATCAAATTTATATATTTATAATAACAAGAATTTTTTTATTAATTAATTTTAATTAAAAAGTTTTATATAAGTTATTAATTAATTTTAATTTTAAAAAGATTCCTATATTTCTTAAAGAAAAGGATTCACATTTTCAAAGGAAAAAAATCATTTCAATAGTTAGTAATACTGTTTAATATAAATGTTAAAAATTTCAATGCAAAATATCATCGTTTGTTATTAGAAAACAATATAAATGTTTCTAAGGGCTACATCCCTAATCTTAAAGAATAATAGTTTACGGTTCATTTATATTTCTCACTTCCAACATATTGCTTGATACATACATTTATGTACCTGGTAATTTCTAAGAGGTTTTTAATTTATTTTCTTGAAATTTATTAATTATTTAAACTTTCATTTTTGCAAATGTCCTATATAAAGATTGAAATAGAAGATTAACTTACAAATAAGATTCATTAATAAAGTTAATATACTTTATTCTTTCAATTGCCAGTTTAATTAACTTAATTTACATTTATTTCATAAGATTTTATATCTTCCTTTAAGTATTAAAATTATTTAAATGTACTAGTCATTTCACAATCGCAGAATTTAAATTTTCTTTACAATGCTGAAAAATTGATTTCTTGCAATATAAACATAGGTCCAAAAGGATTAAATTTGTAAAGGAGATATTATATTTAATACTTAATCTAATATAAAGTATGCTTAAACCTTTTTATAATAAAAGATTCCTACAATAAAAAAATATATATGAATTCACGATCTTTAGCAGTTTAAGGATTTTGCATGAGTGTGTGTTTAATGAATAAATCAGCTTGTGGACATAAATTTGAAATTCTTAACTTCATTTTAATTTTTATCTTTACAAGCAAATATTTGCAGTCTTTGATTTTTTTTTCTTGATAGACATATTTTTAAGAAATCTCATGGAATTTCTTCTTTAGTTAGGGTTTTTTTTCTTATAGTTTTAATTTTATCTACATAACACAAGATGAAAAATAAATTTATTATCATTTTTTGGAACATGTCTCGAAATTTTTCTTTTCATTTATTTTTTCAACACCTTTCATCGTCTCATCGTAAAATTTCAAGTAATATTACTGATAACTTCTTTTTGAACAGATTATTTACTGATTTTTAATTTCTTCCGTCCACTTTCCATCAAATTTCTTCTTATCTTTCATATTAGAAGTCCAAGATTCAGATATGGCTGTTTCCTGGCAACAGTAATGGTGATTTTGAAATTTTTTCTGTTTTAAAAGACTTTCTGTTTTAAACTTATATGACAGTATTTTCTTTTTCATTTGGACAAGTTAATCGATATTGAAGATAGCTTAATTGTAAGAAATATTGTGCAACAAAAATCAGATAGACACAGTATTTTTCCAAATAGAATTGTGATATGCATTAAAATTATTTTTTAAATAGGTTTATACTTTTTCTAATTAACAAGATAATTTTTTATACACTTGAGCCTCATAATATCAAAGTTAGAATAAATTATATCTATCAGGATAAGGCATCTTTATATTATGCGATGTTCTTAAAAATAATAAAAAATGAACTGATAATTCAATTTCAGGTTTCCCGTTTAATCATTCGTAACTTTCGAAAATGGAAATTTTAATGTTACGATGAAGTGTATACTTACAATTCTGTAAAATTCTGTGAAGATACTTACTAATATAATTAACTTTAAAACCGAAAAAAGACAAATTTTAAAATTTTGCCTAACCTTTTTTTTTTGTGAAAATATTAAAAATAAAATCTTTCAAAACAAAAGCAAAAGTACCGATTAAAGTATAATTAATTTGACTATTCATAAAACTAAATAATTAAAATTAATTAAATAGAAAAATAATAAATAAAAATATTACCAAATTAAATTAATAAATAATTAAATTTAAAATTATTATTTAAAATTATAATTTATTAAAATTAATGTAGAACATAATTTAAATTAAAAATTATTATGGAAGGAAAGATAATAATTAAACAATTAAAATTAACTATGGAAGGAAAATTAATTGAATCGAAATCATTTTAATATATTAACTCATTGAAATGCAAGTGCTACAATCTTATTCTTAAAAATCCTTTTCTGATGAATTTCATAATTTTAAAGCAATCTGCATGTAAAAACAACAATCTTTCTATATATATTCGATTTATAATTATTTTAGATATATATACGTATTTCAGTTACGTATACGTATTCAGTTAAAATTGATAAATATAAAAGAATTTCTTTGAATTAAGAATATTTGCATTTGGTGCAGGGAAAATGCATAATATTTGTAGAAAAATATTATGATTAATCTTACCGTAATTACTCATATCCATCGTCCCATCTTGAGATGAAGGCATATGATAACTGTGTCTCCGCTGAAAAATAAATGTACTTTTATGAAAACAATCTGATAGTATAAATTAGTTATGTAACAATATCATTTTTATGACATATAAAAATATGTATTTTATAAGCGAATTGTACTGGCTGGATTTGTTTTAACCCTTTATTTTCAGGATTGCGCTGTGGTACATTTTCAATGGTTTTCAGCAGAAAATTAAAGAAGCTATTTTTATCAAATAAATCACTTTTGTAGAAAAATTAGTTCGTTGTTACTCCTTTATGTAGCTTTTTTTTAAAATTTTATCGTGCAGTTAAACTTAAAATGTAGATGAAATGTGCTACTTTCCTCCTGTCATCAACTTTTCGAAATACAATGTTTTCGCATTTCCTTTATCCCATGTCGTCTAGAGTACCAGTACAAAATTTGAGTCTGATAGTTCTATCTACAGAGGTCTCTAAGAACCGTCAATTTTTTTAAAAAAACTGAACGTGCTGTTTTATAATATAATTTATAAATAAATGCACATGAAGTACTCTACTCATAGTAATATTGCAATTTTAAAAAACCAACATGCATTTATGATAGTTATTTCATAATATATTTTATATTGCGTTATTGTTATGTAGAAGGTTAATTTACTAAATAACATCAAAATAGTCTTCTGGTAAACTTGCATAAACAAAAAAAATGTATAAATGTCTTTTTTCTATCATATATAACAGTGGTAATAATAGATGTATAAAAGATATTGCGCTATTTAATTTAAGCTTTTATTAAAATTCTATTAATTCAGGCAGTATAAAATACTGATTTCAATTTTTTTTTCTCTTTCTAGTTTAAAAGCTGTAGTTTCTTTAAAACCTTTAAAATTTCCATAGAGCTTTAAAAATTTGTGGTCAGAATTTATTTTTAATTAATAATTATTTTTTTCTAAATAAAATCATCAAACTATCTTTCCATAATTATTAATTATTTAACAAGATGACATATTAAATAGTAAATATAATTTTTCCCTATTTCGAATGTAAAACATACTTTTAAGAAAATATATTTATCATATACAAAATGACTTTTTTTCACAATGCTAGATTTTGTTTCCTTATGACCAAAGCAAACTAAATCTTCATACTTAATTTGAATTTAAGGATTATTGAAATTAAAATATTGCTGTTAAAATAATTCTTTTAATTATTATTGTTATATATTTGGAAAAATGGTCTACATAATTTTTTTCTATTCGATGTTAAAAGTTACAATATCTTCAAAATTTAAAAAGTATCCATAAATCTACCACGTTTTTTTTAAATAAAAAATGCATTAACCAGAAAATAAAATATGTAAGTAAATCAAATGCTAAAACTTATTCAAAAATTAATTATAGCTATTATTTCGTAATAAATATGTTTCGGATTTCTATATTCTATGACCTAGGATTTCAATTTAATTATGATTAAGGAAAATTCTTTATTCAAGGAATACTGCAATTTAATGTAGAAAGACGGAAACATCATTTCTACTTCAGCGAATATGAAATTAATTTATTTGGGCTTTATTCACTCGGTAAAACATTTCTAATCTAATAGAACCTTCTATCTGAATCACAAAAGAATGAAGGAATTCCTTTGAATGTAGTGAATTCTCTCTAATGAATTTCTACATTTTTACATCACTTAATATTATTAATTAATTAAAAAGCTTTAACTTCTCAAAATTATTATTTCTTAAAAACAACTTGTTTACTAGCTTTTCGTTATGATTTTGTGATAGTACTTGAACAAAAAGCTTTGAAATCAAAAATTTCAAATAAGGTTATAAATGAATGATGAATGTGAACTCACCATATCTTCTCTCATTTGCTGAGGTATATCATATAAGTGTTCGCTCTGTCTTCCACTGTGATGGTGTAGACTTCTACAACCATCTCTTTCTAATCCAACTTCATCTCGATGTAACCCTGGGACGCGACTTGTTGCGTATGGCGAAGGAAAATATACAGATTCTCTGTTTTGGTCGTAAGTTTTCTCTAAATCAGTCATGGCTAAATTGTCACTCTTGCCTTCTTCGTTTCCACGTACGCCTATACAAATAATTTGGGTTACATAGAGCGTTTTTAAATAATCATTGCATTTTTAAATACAAAAGAATATGCATGATTTTAGCTATATGACATTCTATGGTATATATTATTTTCTGTATAAATTTACTCCGGGATTTTCATTCACTCAGCTGCTTTATGAATGCACAATAATAAAAAAAACATGGGATAGAATTTGATTTGTGTATATTATCATAATGCACTTTCACAAATTAATTAGAAAGTACCCAAATTTTGAAGCAATTTCTTAAATTAGGATAATCATGTTGAAATTTATTTTAATATATTAACTTAGTTTAATATCTTAACTTTGATGGGATTTTTTTAAATTTAACAATTGTCAAATTTATATTTATTACACAAATTCATATAAAATCCCCCTTCTGAATTTTATATGAATAAGCTTTCAAGTTTTAGTATGTATTCAATTTTCAAATTCAAAAGTAAAATCTTGATTTTTTATTTGATGCAATGATTGAAAAATAACATTGAATCATTGAATTCATCTTCAAAAATGAATTATGTATTATTGGTAATCCCTAAATTCAGACCAATAAAGTTAAAAAAATAAACAAAATAATAAAATTTAAAACTTCAAACAATGAAACAAATAATAAAATTAGGGGGGAAAATAGAACCATGTTTTGGCGCATCATTTTTTTAGTATTCTTGCTTTTAAAATGTGCCACTGTAGATTTTATATTTATATTATTTTAATTAAAAAAACTTTCATCTTTCGGACTAGCTTATTATAAAACAATGTAAGTTAAGATATTAAAATAAATTTCAACATAATTATGCTAATTTTAGAAAATGCTTGAAAATGTGGGTACTTTCCAATTAATTTTTGAAAATGCATTTTATTAATATACACAAATTAAGCAATATCTAACCAGATATCAGTTACTGACTTTTTTAATTCTACCAATTATTTCCATTCTTTTCAATAATTAGTTTATATATATTAATTCCGAAGAATTTAAAATGTGGTAAATTATAAAGAAAGTAATAATGAAAGTTCTGCAACACATATTACAATACTCACAGTTCCTTTTCAGTATTCATAAAATAACGCTAATTTAAGTTAGTTAAACTATTATATTAATGAAATAAAACAACTTAATTTTAATTTTTGCCTGATATAGATAAAATTAACAAACTATGGTGAATAAATTATTAATTTTCGATAAAAGATAATTATGTGGTAATTTATAAACATCGTTGTTGCTTATAAATGTGGCAATTTATAAATTAAATGGTGAAACTTTCAACGTAATGGGGAAAGTTATAAAACTCATAATACTCAAAATTAGTTTTCTGTATTCATAAACTTCTCTAATTAAATTAAAATAAATTATAATAATCAGGAAAAAATATCCTAACTTTAATTTTTGCTTGATATAGAGAAAAATAACAACATATAGTGTATCAATTATTAATTTTCGATAAAACTTAATTATGTAGAAATTTATGACCAACGCAACGGTGAAAGTTGTACATACATATTACAATACTCACAGTTACTTTTCGATACTCATAAAGCTTCTCTAAATTAATTAAAATAAATTATAATAATAATGAAGAAAAAAATCTTAACTTACTTGATATAGATAAAAGTAACAAATAAACTATGGGAATCAATTATTCATTTTTGATAAAAGTCAATTAAAGTAGAAACTTCAAAATAAATAACTTCAGTTATTTCTCATATATATTTATAAAAATTTCTAAAATACATACGAACAATAAAAAAATTCTTAGACTGTATTTAAGTTTATTAACGAAACATTAAAACTAAATATTTTAAATTTTATTTATTATTAAAATACACTTAACTTTTTTATTTAATATTTTCATATGCTAATATTTTTTTAAAAAAATACAGAAACAGAAAAAAATATAAGATACATAAAAAAATATAATATCTTTTCAAATTTATATTACCGTAAATGAATTGTTTTCTTCAAATCAATTAATTCAAATAACCATGTTAGACAACTGGACTAATAGACTGGACTGATTCCCAGAATTCACTAATATTTAAAGCGCTATTTCCTAGAATTTACTAATATTTAAAGCATTATTTCCCAGAATTTACTAATATTTAAAACACTATTTCTCGGAAGGCGAATGCAATGATTAGAACTTTGTGGCTGTAGTTTGCAAAAGCAGTTTGTTTCGACTAGATGCCTTACTTAATCTTCTGTATAGTCCTAATTTGGTATCACCGTATTTTTGTATTCTCCATTCTTTCAGAAAATCGTTATAGTAAAACAATTTAAATTGCTTAGAATACTTCAAAAAGCATTTTAAACAGTATCTTTGGCAGGAAATTTTGATAATATAAATTGCTTAGAATGCTTCTAAAAGCATTTTAAACAGTATCTTTGGCAGGAAATTTCGAAAATATAAATTGCTTAGAATGCTTCAAAAGGCATTTTGAGGAGTATTTTTTCCAGGAAGTTTCGATAATAAAGGACTAAATAACTGTCTGAAATATGAGCAATCATTACCAAATAAAATACAGTATTGTATCGACCGAGGAGATAAAGAGATAAGTTGCATGTGCTGTAGAGGCACGGTATTAGTGTTCTTATGTGGCATGGTATTTGAAATAGGATATTTTCAATTGAGGAGAAAAAACAAATAATTTCAAATAATTCAATCATTGCAAACTACTGAGGAGAAATGGGAGTAAAAAATTAATATGAATGCTTTCTGGTGGCACATTAAAGGTAAATTGTATATATTCTTGAACAATTAGAATGTTCATTCAAAAAAAGATAGTTTAAATTTACAGAGAAAAAGTAAATACTCAAGAAGGGTATGATAGTTACCTTTCAAGAGAATTCACGGGTATTAGAAGTTTTTAAAAATATCAGTAAAATATTAAGTCAATTATTACTTAATAGCTTTACTGGTAATTTTTTATTTCACAACATATAAAATTCATTATTTTAGAAAACATACATTTTTTTGTCCATTATCTTATGTATTTCCCTTAATTTCAGTACGTTTATTTAAACATCCAATGATATTTAGGAAATAAATGAATGCATTAAAATGTGCGAAACTAAGATAAAGAATATCTCATTACTTGATATCTAAACTAAACTCTAATATCAAGTAAAACAAACTACAACAATATTTATTAAAAGTTGGTGATATGCTGAAACAAACCTAATATGAAAATAATAAAAAATGTCATCATGATAATTCTTAGTTATAGATTTCATTTACTCGTTACACTAATCAAAATATACTCATCTGTAATGATATAAAAATTAACAAAAATGTTAAAAAACGATTAAATATTATTAATCATCAAGTTAGAGATGAAGCATGTTCTTGTAAAGTGACTTTAAAAACGAGGTTTTTTTTTTGTGTGTGTGTGTGTGGAAGTAAAAATTTGCAGCACTTAATTTTTTAAAATTTAAATATTATAAAAAACAGTATTTTTGTGCTGTAATATTTAATATATTTTAATTAATGAAATTATAATTAAGTCTTCAAAAAAAAGTTTCTGTAGTTAAAAATCTCACAAACGGCCTGATCTGTAATGCGCCAACACATACAATTCAGATGTATGCACAGAAACAAGTAAATAAGTAAATATATTAATTATATTTTAAGTAAGCTCTAAATATACTCTTTAGCATTTCTAGTCTCATAAAAGTAATAATAAAAGGTAAGTAGATTTTTTAATAATATATTGCCTAGGCATATAATAAATGAATGCATTAATATTTGCGAAACAAACATAAAGAATATCTCATTGCTTGATATCTAAACTAAACTCTAATATCAAGTAAAACAAACGAAAAAAAGCTTAGGCTTGGCCATATAAAGCGTAAAGGTTTCTGAATTTCTTATAAAATATTGTTCTCACTTAAATTCTTTCCATGATTTTTAATCTTTTATTAATTTAATTTTAAATAAGTTAAAAACAAACTTAGCCTCATTAAAATAAAATTTTGAATAGCTCTATTTTTTCATTTTAATTGGACACAATAATTAAAGAAAGCGGCTTAATAATTCTTTGAAGTGCTTACAATTATTTTCAGGAATATAATATTAAAATACATATCTTTTATGACATTTGATTCCAATAATCAGGAACAAAACATTTATGATAAAATATTTACCATCTATTGTTTTTATACAAGAAATAGCATTTATGCTTTCAAAATCCACAATTTATTTCATGATTATCTTTATCAACAGAAAAAGCACTTTAAAATCTTCCTCTATTGAACAAATATTTCAAAGAAAAAATGGCGAAAAAGAATTTGAGTGAAATCTTTTAGACTCACTTATATCCTATTTTTTATAATAAAATATCTATCTCATTTCGCAAAGAAAAACCGTTTACCTTTCTTAAAAATATTTTGAAAATGGTAATTATATTTTATTTCAGATCAGGAAACGAAATTCCTAAGATTTAGGATAAGAACATCGGAGGAAAAAAAAATCCCGCCCTAGAGCAAATGAAATTATAATTCAATTTTCTTCCATTTCATATCTTCTTTTAAAAGAGTAAAAGAGCCAGACAAGAGCAAAATATTCATTATATATATTTTTTTTATTATATTGATCCAAACGAGTTTTTGCGTGGATGATAGCTTACAGGAGGAGGCAGAATATCGACCCAAGAAACTTGGTGATATCCGAAATGTTTATTGACTTTGCCGTTTATTTGATTTCGTTGAAGGATGTGGATGAGAGTTGTGGGGGGGATGAGGATAAAAAAAAGAAAATGATAAAAAAGAAAACGAAGAAGTAGAAGCGGGAACAAAAAAAATAAGATATATAGATCATTTTTTCGCACCACTGACTAAGCATACATACCCTCTCCATCCTACTATGTAAGTAAAGATATCGGAAACTTGGCTCAGATTTCGAAAGCTCAAGGATAAGTGTATAAAAGAGGAAATAGCTCAGGGGTAGGATGGGAACAACCGAGTTTGGGCCCTTATCATCCAGTGATTAGAGGAATAAGAATTTCGGCGTATCATCATTGATATGATGTAATTATTGAGCTTTCTGCTTTTCTTCTGCCTTGAAATAAGAAATTGCTGCTTTGAAAAAATCCAGCCATTAAGTGAGTTTTCTGGAATGAAAGATGATATAATTTTTACCCTGGCGGGTCTTCTCTTGAAATTCACTGAAGATTTTAATGGGAAATTGATAAATATAATTTTGTTTCAGTAGTTTAAAATAACAAAATATTATAAAAGAACTCCCAAATAAATAATTTTTGTATGCTTATTTTATAAGGTAAGCACTTTAGTAAAATTATTGAAATTGCCGCTCATTATTCTCCAACAACATTAAATTTATTTAAAGAAATCAAAGAGAATTTCAGAATTTCATGAAACTTTATCTTAGTCCTCATATGTTTTTGTGATTATTGTTACGAAACTTTGGATGTTTAGATAAAAATTGAAAAGCGAAATTAGCTCACAATTATTATGATCTAATGCATTTCATGAACATATATTGGCCGTTATGTTTTAAAATTAGAGGCATATTTGCTCAATTCTTTGACTGAAGAGTAATTATTATTTGGAATATCTCTTGAAAAATAATGCAACAATAAATCATTAAAAAATAAATTTTTCTATTAAAATTTAATATTTTATTTCTCTATGAACCTTTGCTCAATCTCCCGAAAAATAATTTCTACAATCAATATTTTTGAGTTAAATCGAAAAGGAAAGCAAAGTTTCCTGAAACTTAATCCCGAACATCATATATTTTTGTTGATATTGTTTAGAAATATTGGCTGAATTGAAATAATTTTTAAAGGAAATTTAATACTCAGCTATCATAATTCACTTAATAAGCATACATTGATTATTATAATTTAAAAATTTTTAAAAAAGTATTTTCGTTAAAAGGTATTTCGTACATTTAAAAGGAAGGAGAGAAAAATTATTTTGAATATATCTTATAAATAATGCAATTACTGGTCTTTAAAATCTATTATATGTTTCATCCGAAATTTAATATTTAATTGCTGTATCAACTACTACTCAATAACAATTCTTGGCATATAATTTCAGCATTTAGTATTTTTGGGTTAAAAATGATAAATAAACTCTAATTCGTTGAGACACAAGTTGTTGAAATAAATTCTTGTCGGTAAAAAAACATTTAATTTTACTCCTGATGTTAGATATTATGTTTTACATAAAGATTTGGTTCGCATAATTACTTTGTTTTGGACTTATATATTTACTTTGAATCCAAATCAATAAGATATAGATATCTTCTTACTTTAAATCTTAACACACAAAAAAAAAACGTGAATATTCAATATTTGGTTCTTTTGCAGTGGCATATCCTATCTGTGCTAATTTCTTATATTTTAATAAATAAATATAAAAAGTCTACCTAAAAGAAGAGATGAAATAAAATGAGAATATTTCGAAATCAATGTAACTTTTTAGGTGCTTCGATTTAACTGCATAATTTAAGTTTTCATAAATTTTGTATTTTAACATTTTCGCCAATTAATTATGCTGTTAAAGATAGTAATTAAAATCTAAAATAACCATATTCATCCATTATGTGATATATAGGGTTTCAACTGAAATAAAATCTGTCAATATATGCAATTACATGCACTATTGCTATTATTATCATGTCAGAACATGATATTGTTTTTGGGTTGAGGTTTTTGGCGTCGATAAAAGTAGACGAAAAAGAAAAATTGTATTGCCTGCATGAACACCCAAAAAAATCAGCTTTTAATAACATGATGCCATTGCATTTACAAAAGTTCTGATTTTTTTTAAAAAAATAAGTTAATGACTACAACTAATTAAAACTAGACAAATATTATTTTTAGCACGTGGTTATATGAAATGAAGTAAATAGGAAATGTGATATTTTTTTAAACAATAAATGCTAGACAAAGATTTTTGAGTTGTTTGCAATAATAAAGTAACTCATTAATTGATACAATTCGAAATGAATAAAAATATAATTTAACTTGAACGGCCACGTGGTGCTTGACCTTTTAAGAAATAAAGTTTTGACATGATACATTGAAATGTACATATCACTTCTTTTTAATCTTTTTTTATTATTTCAATACGTGAATACATGAATTCATCTTACAACTACTTAAATATTCAATGTTATGCATATTACTTTAAGCAGTAATAAGATGCTAATATTAAATTATTTTTTTAACTTAAAAGCCTTTAATTTCAATAATAATTCAATTAAAAATCTCGAAGGCACGTCGAGCGAAATTAAATCATTTACTTAATTTAAGAAAAAAAGTATTGATTAAACAATTGAAGATTTTTCAACCCAAATTGATAATAACATTGTAAATATTGATAGATCCAGTATATGTAATAAATATCGGATTCGACATTCCAGTGTAAAATGAGGTCCGCTTTGGTGCAGTCCATGCTTTCAGACCATCCATCATCAAACGGCACTATCCGTCATCCGAGTACTTTTATCGGGTGGCATTGACTAAGTGGCACCCTCCTCTTCAGAATCGGAAAGTGCCAGAATAGAGTAAAATGGCCGAAAATCCATCACGTATATGGACCTTTTGCACTTTGTGTCATGTATACGGGGGTGTTGCACTTTAGATTTGTCGGAATCTTAGGTACCCTGCAGCAAGTAATATGTTCTCATTTTATAAAAAACAAGCTTTAGTTTAAAATTGGATACTATATACCGGGGTTCAGTTGTCTTGCCTTTAACTTATCCCAATTCGAAGCTACAAAAGGAGATTTGAATTATTGCTATTATAGCAGCAAAATATCGTTATTGTCTAACCATTTAATCCAAACGATTTTCTATGTTGCAATAAAAGTAAATCCAAAATGAGAATATTTTGTATTTTTGGGGTATTCTTTGTGCATTAATAAATGTTATGTAAAAATTTGTTTATGAAAAAAATTAATTAATTACAGCTGGCTATATTACTTTCTAAAACACTACATAATATTTAAAAAGATTAAAATGAAATCTGCTGTGCATATTTCAATGCATCATGTTCCGAACAAAATTTCTTGAGAGGTCAAAAATCCCTTGTTGGTGCAAGATAAATTATATTTTTATTCATTTTAATTGTTTCATTGGTTTAGTAACTTTAGTATTGCAAACGATCCAAAAAAATTTTTGCCTCGCATTTATTGTTTAAAAAAATATCGCTTTTCCTATTTATTTCATTTTATATAATCATGTGCTTACATTTTTCCAGGTTTTATTTGTTGTAGTATGTAAATATTTTTTTTAATCAGAGTTTTTGTAAGTGTAAATGCAACACATCAATAAAAGCTGATTTTTTTAGATGCTCGTGAAGATAATAATTTTTTTTAATATTTTGCTTACTGATCTTTGCTGATGCCAAAACCCTCATCTGAAAAACAACATCATGTTCTGGCAAGATAAAAATTAAATTTTTTTAGGGAAACTTTTCTTTAAGTATTTAAATCCAAGATAGATTATTTTCGATTTTGATTGGGGAAATTTTTACTTTTAAAGTTTCAAAATAAATGGATGATTATTCTTGTATATTCGTAATTAGTAAACAGTAACTTGAATGTAAAATCAAATCTTTTATATTGCTTTAATTTTCCAACTTGTAAATTTGCGAGATTCTAACAGCAATATTTGAAATAAAAAATGATAATAAATAAGTTTTACGGTTTGGATTTATATAATACTTATATACAGATACTGAAATAGTTGTCCAAGAGTATTGAATATATTATTCCAATATGAAATAAAGTTTTTAAAATTAATCGAAGCCAATTAGTAAAATATTCATAGACTCTTTTACTACTGTACCTTGCCAATAGTTAATTAGTTTGACCCTACTGTACCTTGCCAGTAGTTAATTAATTAAAGTTAAAGAACTATTAGAACTATCAATTTTATAATTTAATTTAATCCTAAATGCTCCCTATTTAATAAGTAATATGGAAATATGAAAATAAAAAGAATACATAAGGTTTACAGATGCAAGTTAATTACTAGTGTTATGCGTAGCTATTAAGACAGATAATATAGAGATGATATGTAAATACTTGTTTTTTTAATGTTAACTTCTTTATTTAAAATTATTCTCTTTCCATTGAAAAAGTATCCTCAAAAAGTGCTGATGCTATCTTACCTTCATAGTGATTTGTTAGTCTCGTCCCTCTCTTCTTACATACAAGAAAAAATACTGCTAAGGAAACTGCAATTAGTACTATTACTGCACAGCTCACAGGTACAATTATTGAGAGACTTTTGTATTTCCTGAGTTGCTCCTTTTCTCCTACGATTTCTGGTTCAATAGTGCCTGAAAAAAAGAAAATCAAAACTCACTTTATGCCTTAATGCAATGACAAGAAATATTTTAATAAAGTTATAAATAAATCGAATCTAAATGTCTAAAGCCTTTTTTAAACCTTGGTATTGGTAACTGGTAAGTTTTATAAATATACTTAATCTGTTATAAGAAAACTCATATGAATATCACTCACTTTTCTTTAATTAATGTCCTAAGTAGATAGAGTTTAAATAATTAAAAGCGTATCAGAAATTTTTTTAAAAGCAAAACGAAATCCGAACCATTAATCATAAAAATTGTTGAATGATTTAGTTTTAAGGCTATAAGTTTGGCTTGAATTTATTATTATTATTTTTTATTTCAGAAAAAATAATTTGTGGGCAAAAATAATTTTCATATAAATTATAACTGTACAGTGTCATTGACTCCATTCATACCAATATTGAAAAATGTAGAAAGAGAAATATTGCGAATATGATGAAAAGAAATTAAAAAACTATTACAGATGTACTCAATATATTTTAAAATATAATTAAATTTAGGTAACAAATCGTAATAAAAATAAAATTTATAAATTTGAAAAGAAATTGGTTTTATTTTTTATGATTATATACAGATAATTATTTTTGTTAATGTTTAAAAAAATACACATTAAGCGTAAAAAATCTTATACGAATCTTATAAAGCTCGTATAATAATATATTTATTTTAGTACAAATATTTTTTTTAGACTTCCTGTCTTACATTTATTTATCTCAAAATATGATTTACTCAAGTGTTAATCGTAATAATACACTTTTCTAAATTAAAAAATTCGAGAAATTATTAAATTTATAATAATTCCCTATTCTAATATCAAAATGGAATAAATTTATAAATTTCTTTATAAATTAAGAAAACGAAATCGGAAAATTATTTCAAAATTTTGCATAAATATCTAAAATTATTTCAAAATTTTGCATAAATATACAAATAGATTTTATAGTTTTCACAAATTTCGTTTAAATTATATTCTATAAAAAAATAAAACAGAATAAAAAAACTCAACAATCAAATCTGTTTTTTTTATTTCCGTACTCACGAATTACAGTATTATTTAAGCTCTAATATATATATATATATATATATATATATATATATATATATATATTTG
>JAOUZG010006535.1:3516351-3535103 GCA_026289955.1 Argiope argentata
GTTATATAGTGTAGAGCTATGTTATAAATATATTTCTGCAATATATAACTGCTACGAATCAATGTATATACGAATCAATGTATTATATCTTATGAACAACGTTTGTTATTATATCATATATATATATGTATGTTATAAATATATTTCTGCAATATATAACATAGAAATATATGGATATTTCTATTTTCTAGATTACATTAAATTATATAAAGACAGATAAAAACAATGTTTCACAAATGACAAAGGAGCAAGATTGTTTTTTGCTATTTACCTCCCTGCAGAGTCAACGTTGATGTTACATATTCCACTTCAGTTGGTCCGGCATTATTGTGCGCAGTAACTAAAATGCTGTACCATGTGCTTGGCGTCAAATTTGTTATTTTGGCATACTCTTCCTCCGGTTCAATGCGAGGAGACAGCACATTCCAGTCCAATTGCCGCTGCTGTTTGTACTGGATAACGAAAAAGAGGATTGGGCAACCTCCGCTCTTCCAGGCACTCAGACGTAAGATAAATGTCGTTGCATTTCTGGTTATAAATGACTGCTCGCTGGGAGCTATCGGAGCTGGAGAATGTAAATAAAAATGCCTTTGTTATATTGCCTATTGTGACATATCATATTGCTTATAAGAATTGTCGTAGACTTATTTTTTATTTCCTGTTATTAGTGGCGGCAATAGACAGCGAAAGACATACGAGTCTGGGAGCTGATATATTTTGAATTATTTGAGCTGATATATTCTGAATATATTTGAAAACTAAAACATTCTAACATAAAACAAAACTAAACATACATTTAAAAAAAGGAAGATAAAAAAACGAACTTGAAATTATAAATTTACGATAAATTGTGTCTGATGTAAAATGTAAATTTATGTTTTTAACTCTTTCTTTTTTAATTCATCTTCCATCGATTATTTATGCTATTGTAATATATTTCCTCTTTCGCATTATATGTTATTTTTTGCACTACTGATTTTTTTAAAAAAATTAAGTAATTTTGAATTATTACATTGGTTAATTTTGATATTTCGTACTCAAACTTCAAGATTAATCCCAACTTTTGTTTCAAATGGGTTAGAGAAAGCAATAATAAAAATTGGAGAACTTTCGGACAAATTTGGAGCACCTGAAAAAATTTTCATTAATGATATTTATCGCTAAAATTATATTATATTAATCCACTAACTCATAAATAAATTAATATAATGCTTTACAATTTTGTGTGTCATCTCCTATAGTGTCACTCTGAATGCCTGTAAAAATTCAAATTTCTAAGGTGAAAATTACAAAATACCATTTTAAAGGTCCCTGGTCGCCTTAAGGAACAATATTATTATAATTAAAAAGGGGCCTTACATGAATTTGAAGGACAGCGTATAATCAATTTCTAAACTTTATGTAAATTTTTAAGCTCAGGTAAACAATATTTATAGCATAATAGTTTTTAAACTTTTATTGTGATTTAAATGTCTTTCTAATCACAATATTGTTCCAAAGATCCAAATGCCATTGCAATCTGAAAAATGAATAAGGTCGGAAAATAATTATTTCTTATTTCCCTTCAAACTATTTCTGTGTACCTGCATGTTTTTATATCGTTTTAACAAACGTGTAAGTCATAGAATAGACTCTCCAACCAGCCCCGAAGGCACACGGAATAACCATAACCACTGAATGACCGGACTGCCGCAACAGCAATTAGCGGAAACTGAGGTTGAGTCCTAATGGCTAACATCGACCACGGTAAAAACCTCCCCGAAGGAAGTACGTTCCGTCATTGATGGGAGGAGTCTAACCCCCACCTATTAGTGTACCCACCGGGATGGCGAGATCCAACCTCCTTCCGGAAGTATCTCACTTTCAATTACGAGGGTGCTCTGGGGGGTTACAAAGGTGTAAATCCTGATTGTAAGTTTTATCTGCCATTTCCTTCAGTAACTTTGTTATTACATTTCTCCAAAACTGAGAATCATAACCTTATGCAAATTTTTCAGCATTGGGAATATTCCCAGAAAATAACAGAGGAAAAAATCTCATGAGATAATCCTAATGCGGGTATTTGGGGAAAATGAACCATGAGTTTCTCATTAAGAAAAAAAAAACTTTTTTTGTCCTTCATGATTGCAGTGGCAGCCTACATTCTTAAGTGGTAGATATTAAAAAATGTGTTTATATTATTACTATTCAAAAAATGTATGATCGGCGATTCTCAAAAAATTTTACTTTTTCCAAAACCCATTTGGGCGAGTATTTCTGTCAAATAAAATATTCCCATCGGGTTTCAATCAATCATGCTTAACGGAAAGGGGATAACATTCTGCAGTTATATCCAATCTTGTCAGAGGCTTCTGTGGTTTCGTTGAAGAATATTTAGAGCCTTTCAGTATCAATTTTATTAAACTAGTTCTAAAAACATCAGTATGTGGTTTTTTATGAGCAACTTGACCCACGGACATATGAATTGTTCATTATCGTCATGAAGAACCTAGGCTGGTTTGATTAATTCATTGGAATTTAAGAGATGCAGTATAACTTTTATTATTTTAAAACTTTATAAATGAAATTTATCTTTTTAAAAAAAATTATATTAAACCAACTCTTAAAATTTTGTAATATAAGTTGGTAAAGAACAAATTTTGGGTTCTCAAAATATTACTGCACGTGGAAATTAAAATAGTCAGACATGAAATTCGGAGCATTGGATAGTTTCTTTCAATAAACGACTCAAATAATAAGGTTAAAAAATAGAAATGTCTTTCTGAAAGTTGAGCTTTACACAATTTTTTTAAAGAAATGGAACAAATATTTTCTATACTTATAGTGCTTTCTTTCCTTTTAATTATTTCTTTTTCATATACAGGCAAATAAAAAGTTTTCGTTTCAGTAAAGATTGAATAAAAAAGGTATTTCTTTATATTTAAAATATTAATTTCATTATATTATATCAATAAGTAAGACAATATAATAAGTATTCATGCACAAGTATAAAAAAAGTCATTTTTGGAGCATTTTTTTAGAAATTAAAACAGGCAAATTCCCTTACAAGTTCTTATACAAGATCTATATCTCTGAACCATCTTTTTTATTTATAGCTTTTCAATCAATTTTATTTTAAATCACCAAAAGCAATTTATTTAATTCTATTAGATTACGAAAAATAAATTGAATTTAGGATCAATTGTTCTATAAAAGTTAACATTATTTGCTATGGTTTTGCGATATTTCAAAGAGGTAATAGTCACCAAAATCTTTCAATTCCTTCAATGTCAAAATTAGTTATTTACCATTAATTTGTCAGACTTGACTAATTGATTTACCATTAATTTGTCAGGCAGATTAATGTTGAATACAGACAACAAGTGTATAAAACACATTTAGCAAATCAAATTTTTATATCTAATTTTAACATCTGGAGTTAAATTATGAAACATTTAGGACAAAGTAAAGAAATGACTCGATTATTTTCAATTTGTCTAAGGAACTAATCTGAAAAAGCCTAACATTAGCACATAAGCATAGGAGTTAGCATAAGATTAGCATAAGAGTTAGTTATTATTATTTTTTTTTTGTAGAATTGCAGTGAAAATAAGTCTGAGGAAAATATGTTTTTCATTTTTCCTGAATTTTGAATCAACCAGCCATCATATCATTTATGGTTTTGCTTTCGAAAAAATAGGTAATTTAGAATGCCTATAATCAATCTAAACGCGCATGCAATGTGATTATTTTAACTAGGTGAAATAATTAGCTAATCAGTCATATGATATTAATTGCTTGTTATAAGAGAAATAGTATAATTCTTTATAATTTGGTAAATGTTTCGAAAGTTCAGAAACGTTTTGAATGAAGCAATATAATGATTAATTTAAGTTTTATATTAAATAGCGAATTTTTATTTAAAACGATATTGATCGTCTTTATCCTTAGAAAATATATAATCAAAACTTTAAAAAAAATACTAGTTTTAGAGTAATTATATATATATATATATATATATATATATATATATATATATATATATATATATATATAATCATTAAGAACCTTGATAACGCAACAAAGAAGACAAAGAAGAAAATAAATTAACTTTTAGCACGAAATTATAAAAAATATGAACACATATCAATATACGTTTTTAAAATTATTAATTTTCGATAGTAATTTAAAAAATATTATTTTAAACCTAAAATAATGAGATTTTTCTTCTGTGTAAATCTTTTTGCATTAGTCTTAATATTAGAAGAAAGGTAGGTCTACATCATTAAAATTTTCGCCATTACTTGTTCTCAAGTAAAGTAAGATTCTCATTAAGATTTTCTCAGTGGCTTTCTGTAAAGATTTAAGCGTTTGTTTTATGCTCTTAGAGCGAAAACAATATCAATATTATTTTTAAATTAACAATTATGCTGTATTAAAATATAATATAATAAAAAATCCTTCTAATTTATAAGAATAAATAATGATTTATTAAAGATAAAATAATTTTACATTTCTGCTGCCTCCATTGAAGTATTTTAGAAAAGAAATAGGCATTTTTTAGAGAGAAATGTAATTGAGAAAAATACAAAGGATTTTTGAAGAAATTCACTTTAAGATGAATTTGATTTCTTTTATTATTATTTGAAATTTTTTAAGTATGTACTATTGCATAAACCAAAATGGAAATTTACAAATTATAAAATTCTGTAAATGCCTTGAAAATTTTACTTAAAAAAAATCTTGGCTATAAATTTGTTTGTCAAAATTAATAAGTTATAGAGAATTTATCTATAATTTTAAATGAGAAAACTGTTATTTTTTATAAGCGAAATTTATTTCCTGAAAAATAAATATTTCGATATTAAAAATGAATTTTTAAATTATTTTTGCTATCTCAAATATAAACAGCATTTTCATTCCAACATTTTAAAATTACAAAGTAAAAATTTACTAGCTCTTATCTAATTGAAGATGGTTGAATTAAAAATATTTTAAGAATAAATAAAATAATTCACAATTAAGATATATGTACCTTAGTTTAAAAATATTTTCAAATTTTAAATAAAAATGTAATTGGATATCGAAACGGTATATGTACGTATTGAATACTATTTTTTTTAAATATTTAAATAATAAAAAAATGTGTTATTAATATGTATAACGTTCAATGAATACTCCTCTACAGGCTCATACAATTCTTAAGAAAAGGGTATAAAAAGTTTTGTAAATTAATTTACGTTTTTTCAAACTAATGACAGCACGATTCTATTTGTTCAAGTATATTAATTTGTTATGCAGAATAATTTTTAGTATGGTTCAGAAAACCTGGGGGTTGTATGGTGTTTGGTATATGATAAATTCCTCATAGCATATTAAATAAAATAAAAAGGAATTTAATTGCTTTAAAATTCTTGAAGAAAATATTGAATAAATAAATTCTTTTTTTAAGCAACATATGTTATTTATTTTATTTAAATTAATTTATAGCTTTTTACTACTCCAATGAGAAAAAAAAGCTAATTAGGTTTCAGCAAAAAGAATACCTTTTTACAAATTTATTTTTGCTTATAAGAAAGCTAGCTTTCTTTAGGCTCACTGAATGTGAAGTTTCAGAAGAAAGAGAATCTAATAATTCACATTGAAATATCTGTTATCAAATTTTCAACAGCATATGTCTCTACTCCTTTTTTTATAAGTCTCAGTAGAACAGAGAACTCTAATTGTTCTAGATATTTTTTTTTATTGTATACATAAAGTATTAATCTATTGTATTCCAATAGCTCAAGATTATGTTTTATTGTATACCTAAAGTGTTTATCTATTGCATTCTAATAACTCAAGATAATAATATATTGTACACTTATTGCAATAAAAAGAGATGGAATTTCAAATAGAATCAGCTTGAATGATTTTAAAGAATAAAATATTATAAGAATTTTAATAGTTTTTATCTTTAATTCATTTATTATTTTAATAATCCAATTTAGGATATAAATCAAAGTTTCTATTAGAGATAAAATTTTGATTAGGAATTAATATACTAAGGAATGAATGAAGTTTCAATACCAGTTCATGTTAATAACTTCCTTACAGAAACATAATGACTGATATTGAACTATATCTGGAAAATTACGTCCATAGTGTTTCAATAGCTTCATCAGACTTTGAATTCGTAGTGCTTTATAAAGCTGCTATGACATCAAAGGGAAATCTGTGCATCAATTCTCAACTATAGGTTTCATATCAAAAGGTTTGGGTTTCAATATGGGTTTCAAATTAATAGCTTTGATTGATTAAAGTTAGCTATAGCTTTCTAATTATACATAGACATATCTTAGAGACTGTCATATATTCAAAACATTGTCTGGATTTATATACAACCAATATGCTGATTAGCTCACCGATTCAAAGCTCTATCTATTCGCAAACTGTAGTTGTGTGCTTAATATTGATTGTTACAAATCTCCAGATGTGCCCTTTAATAAATAGTAACAATTTTTAACAATGAGAATTAATGATAATTTCGCTTTTGTACGACTGTTGTAACTTTTAAAATTAACATCGATTATAAAAAAATCATTCTTGCCTATTGTTCACATGGAATCATCAACATAAGCTACTCTAGTATTGTAATCTATTTTCGTAAATAAATTTTGCAATCATACAGAAGGAAAACAAATATAACGAGAAGTTATTATTTATAAATCACAAATTTAGGTGAATTTGTTTGGTATATTTAGTGCATATGTTTGGTACATTTCCATTCAGTATTATTCCACCAAACTACAAGAATGAAGTAAATTCTGTCAACCAAAAATATCTGAATCCATTTTTTTTACCCAGAAATGTCTTCCAGATATACCGTTGATATCTATTATTATTTTGTAAAGTGTAAATTTATAGCACATTTTTTTCAATTGTTTTAATTATATGTCTTTTCCAAAAATGCAGAAACACATTCAAACTCAAATTGTAATTGCTGTATTTTGAACTTCTTTTTTTTAAAAATTCATATGAATCTTTTACATGATAGAAAAACATGATACAGTGTAGCATTAACCGTGTATACAGTGTAGCATTTTAAATCTATGATCAAATATTATATTATTCAAAGAATTTCTAATCGTTTTTGAGGTAATGATATCATACCATATACTTTACAAGAAACTTGTATCCCTGATTTTATCATATAGTAGTTTATTATCCATTTGTAGAATGTTCATAGATATTTTTTTTTAAACGGAAGCAAAGGAAGCATGAAAGGGAGCAATGCTTTGTTATAATTACTTTTATTATTAGTAACAATATTTATTTTATTTTTCAAATTAGTTATTATTTTTAATTTATCTAAGAACGTAATAAAGGAAATATCGCGTAATTTTTTTGTTTAAAATTTATTTTGGAACCGATGTTGAAATATAAATTTAACGAAGAAGCATTAAAATTTACCTTTCATCTTTTTTCTATTTAATAAATATTTATATTTCAACTTTATTAATTTAAATATGTATTTACCACAGTATCCAATATTTCAGTACCATATTTTCAGAAAACTATTATTCTTTTTACTCTTATTTCTCCCCTTTTATAGAGAAAAATGTTTTTTGCGGAATCTTGGCTATTGTTGCGCCATCTAATGTTTCGAAAATAAACTAAATATGATGTAACTTTACATTTTTATTTCCAATTAAATAAAATGTTTAATTGTTACAAACTGTGCATGTGTTTTGTACCTTCCAAATTTTTGTTCGGCGTTGTTTGATTATAAATATATTTAAATTCATTATTATCTTACATTCAGGTATTAGCTATTTTTATAATAATATCAACATACAGTTCGAAGGTAAAAAAATATACTATATTTAGTCTTCTAATGAAAAAGGTATTAATTACGAAACATTTTACATTTAAAATATTAAAGTAAACAAATAAAATGAGGTAGGGAATTTTATTTTTGAGGCTATTTTTCGAAGATAAACTATTTTTTTAATTTTATTTTTACGACAATAGATGGCAGCATGATTGGTTCCATAACGAAATATGGCAATTTTTTCTGATGTAATTTATATAAGTATGCTTTTTTAAAATTATGATTCATTACAATAAATTTAGAGCATTTTATAAAACAGTTTTTTTAAAAAAATAAAAGTAGTTTTTTTTTTCTTTCACTGTAAGATTTGAATCTAATTTTATCCACATTAAAAATCATCGAATCAAATGCGAACTATTAAAAAATCATGAGGCGACATTATCTTAAATATATATTCATTTCTTTTTTCCTTGCCACCGTTAATTATTCTGAAACTCGAAATAGATTTAGCAGCTTACTTGGCAATTTTTTGAAAACTGAATTTTGTTGATTGAAAGAAAAAAAATAACACCTATATGAATTATTTCATATCAGATACTAAAATAATCATATGAAAAATTTACAGCACGGAAAAATTAGTTTATGTATTAGAAATAATGACTGATACTGTTGAGAAGACCAATGACTATTATTATTTTTATCATTAAATATTCCATGCATCAAATGCTCCAGAAAATGTTATATGTCTCAAAATTAATAAATGGTGAAAAAAGAAAGATTTAACAATAATTTTCAATCCCTGTCTTCGAAAAAATTATTTATTATTAATGATAATTTTTATTAGTTTGCGAAAGATTTATATAAATATTCAATCATTTGCATGTTGATAAATAATGAATTTAAATGTTGGCCAAAGAGGGTTGCTTTCAAAATACCCCCACTTCTACCAAACTGACCTATCAGGAGCTTTTCTCTCTCAAAAAATCTGCCATTAGAGAAGATTGGCTGGTTCCTCCATCAAACAACTGGTACAAGGGGCCTAACCCGGTTTCTTTCTTTCCATCCCAGGAGATAGGTCATCCCATACTTGTATTTCGCGACTTGCCAGCGGACACTTAAAATGTCTTAAATTCTCTGGGCGAAAGAAATTCTTTTCCCTTTGTCCTAAATGTAAACTCTTCCAGGCCACTCCTTCTCACATCCTTGAGTGCCTTGATCTTAGTGTAGGGGATATTTATTCATCTCCTTGGACAGTCACTGACTATCTCAGAATCAACGGTTTATTTGATCAGACCATGATGGAGATAAGAAGAAGAAGAAGAAGAATGTTCATAGTTATTCATAGTTGGTGAAATTGCTTTCTCATTTAGAAATCTGAAACTATTTATGTCCTTGAAACTTTTTTTAAAGGCTTTTTGTTGTTGCACATATCTATGTTGTCCAAATGTTAATTAACAAAAAATTACCTCTTTAATAATTTTGTTTAAAAACTATTTTCATTTCAAAATTTTCCGATAATTGTGTGCAAGGTTTTTTCATATCGTGGCTAAATCGTCATAAATATTTCTACCCAAAATGTTTCATTACTATTGTTACGAACGTAAATATATATTTGAATAATTTACCAGAGCCTTCAGTTCTTGCCGTGATCACATCGCTTGGCTGGCCTTTACCCATACTGTTGAAAGCTGTTATGTAAAACTTATATGATGTTCCGCAGTTAAGTGCAGAAAACTTGTGGTTGGTTTTTTCTGATGGTATCTGGACCTCTGCCCAATCTAATCCATGTTCCCGCCAATGAAGAACATAGCCTTTTTAAGAATAAAAAAATATTATGGTCAGTTTTAACTATCTTTAATGTAATATATTTATTTGATTATTAAACATGTAACATATATCTTTAGGATAGCAACCAATTTGAATTTTGATTATATTGTGTATATATTGGTGTTTATATGTATAGATTGGTTTTTATCTTAGAATATGGCATGGTCAAGAATTCCCAAAACAAAAACTTTTCCATTAATTTTCGAAAAAAATGTCTCAATTTACAAAGAATATTTCATATTACAATTCAATTTAATAATTACTGTATGAATACGAATATAAGAATACTAGAATTAACATAATAATTTCATTATAACTAAAAAAACTTAATACATGTTTGCTTGCAATTTTTTTAAAACTCTTTATATAAAATAATTCAGAAGAGAAATATATATAAATACCTGATACAGGAGTTCCTTTGCCGTTTGCTGTTTCCCATAGCAAAAGTATGCTTGTTGTTGTTGTTTCTGCTATTTTAAGAAAAGGCGGTTTTGGAGGATCTGTAACATAAAACTTCATTTATAAAATTTAAACTTTTATGTTATCTGAACTTCTTTGTTGTTGAAGGGAATTTCCTTGTAGATCGAACAGATGATAAGAGTGTTTTAGTGCGATTTTATTTTTCCTTATTTAACTTTTAATGTTGTATTCCATTTAAAACTATATGTTACGTTATATTTCATTATAATATAATTAGTTGAATTCAGAAAATTTTTCTTCAAAATATGCTAGTCAAGATCTATTAAAATTATGAATATATTTTTCCTTTTTAATTTCTGTTTCTTCATTTTTACATACTGTCATATATTATTGTATTATAATTCGAATTTTCAGCTCCGTTAGAAATAATTTGGAGTGTTTGGTAAATACAGTAAATTATGCTTTATTTTTAATAAAGAATGACCCAAAATTAATGAAAATTATATTCATATACGTGCCATTTAAAATATAATAAATTTTCTGTTATTCTGTTTTGTTTAAATATTCTTCCTGACATAATAAGTTATTGAGCTTACGAAGAGTTTTTCCACCATTTGTCCAAAAAATGGCTGAAAGTAATGTTAGACAGTTCAATCAAAATCAACTACTCAGCTTCTTGTCAGAACTAGTAATTAAAGTGTCGAAATCAATTGTCTTCCATTCTTATACACTGTAACTATCTTTTAGTTGAGCTATAAAAAAGAACAATGTCCCCTTAAACTCGTAGTTCATCTGAAAGACTACAGTTCACGATTTTTTAAAGGCAAAACACAAATCATGATGTGATTGGCATTTGTTAATCATTTTTTGGGTTAAAGAAAGCGAGTTATGCTATTTGCTTATATGACATGCCAATAGTATCTTAGCTCTGAAACTAAATTAATTAAATTAACTATCAAATTAATCCCTCATTGCATGTTATATTAAAATATTTAATGATACTTTTTAATAATAAAAAATAGGAACCTACTTTCTTGGAAATGGTCTTCATAACTGATTTACTACGTTAAAATTTGAAAATATGCTAAATTTGTCAAGATATAAATTATTTGTTTTAATTTTTTAACGCATTCGCAAAATTGTCATCCCCTTGAATATATTCCAATTTCTGTTTGTTTTATATAAAAAAATTAATTCAACTATAGTCCCTTATCCCTTCTACCTTCTCCTTCCTCCTTAATAATAGTATTTCTTAAACAATAAATTACTCAAAAAACATTATTAAATGCGAATGTTATTAATTTGGTTTATATATACTATGAGTAATTTTAAAACGGTTTACGATTAAAATTATTCAGAGCATTAATAATAATGAAGGTGAATAATCTGTTGTACTATAATGAATTATCGAAAAAACAGATTAGTTTATAATTGCATGCAGTAGGAGGATTTCAAAAAATTAATTGTATATACGTATAACAATAAATTAAAATTATCCTGTAAATACTCTATATTGTTATTTATATAATTTGCTTTACTAGGAAAAACTTTTCAGATGTATCTGCTGCTGCCATCTATGATATATTTGAGAAAATAAAATATGTTTTGCAGCTTATTCTATGACTTGTACTCCATTTTCTGTTATGGGACATTCAAATTACTAACAGGCCTGCTTTTGTTAATTGCTAGTTATATATAGGCCAGACATGATTATAATTGTATACGCATGATTCCTTTATATATATATATAAGAATAAAATTTACGAAGCTCTGCAGTTTTCTATTAGGAATTTGTTGATGCGACTTTGAAAAATTATTAAAAAGAAAACAGAAGCGATGTTATTTAAAGATGTCATAAGAATTTTACAGTATCAGTAAATTTAAAAAATAGTTTAAATAAGATATTTTAGACAAAATTAAAGTTTATTTACTGCTTAATCGATTTAAACGAATCAATGAATTTAAGTTCTCTATCAAAAGATTACGTGTTGCCATCTATGATTCAATTAATAAATAATACTTAAATAATCATTTAAAATTAACAAATGTCATCAAATTTTAATATTGATTTTTTTATATAAGAATTTTTTTATTCAGTTAGTTTTATCTGGAAATTTCAAAAGGTCTGTATTTATTTATTTTTAAAATAAACATTTGTTTCAGAGACTTAGCGAAATTAATTAATTTGACTGTTATGGGTTTCGTGGCGCCATCTATCTGATGAATTGATAACTAGCTAAAGTTTGATTTTTGAGTTGTAAGGTCATTAAAAATTATATGAAAAAGATTCATTCAACTGTTGTTAGATTTTTACCTTGATACTAAATAAATATCATCTTAATTAAATATTTATAAGAGAAAAATATAAATTATTTTCACCGGTATCATTTAATTTTCTTTAAGTATATTTTGCCTTAAAAAATTATTAAATTCATGTATTTATCTAATTTTACAGACATTTCAATTATAACTACAAAATATACTAAACTAATGGCAGGATTCAATATTGAGGATTTTTTATGTATAATTGTAATTGAAATGATTTATAAGTTTAATAAATATATGGGACAAAGTTTGGTATATTATTAAAATATCTAGAAAACTTAAAAACAAACTTAAGATAATTATAATGTAATTCTTTATGAAGGAAAAAAAATCTTACTATTTAAATAAGCATTAGTGCCTTTTCCAATTCAATTACTTATTTTACTAATAACGTAAACTATCATAAGTAATTTATAACGCATATTGACTTTAACTGTTTTCTTTTATAAGTTCTTTCTGAAAAATGAAAATTATTTTCCTTAAGCATTTAGATGTTCAGATCCGAGTAATCATCTCTTATTAAACTGTTATATGTTGGGGATCAAGAAACATTTTATATATAATGAAGGGATATCTAATAATAGTAAAATATCTCCCATTTAATTTTTTTTAAATATTCTCACATTCTTTAATCTTTCTTCTTTTGATTTGTAAGACCTTTGATATAATTCATGATAAAAAGGTTTAGTCTCCGGAGGCTTTATTCTACCGAGTAAATTGCTATTTGACTTCCATTATAAAAATATAAATATTTATGCATTGTATAAAAATGGCTCAATATTTAAATTTTTGATTTGGATTTCAGATTATGTTGCTGAGTATATTATGAGTCTTTCAAAAAATAAATATAGATTATTTCTCTGAAATAAGCCATGCCATATGAAATCACGTTTATTGATATGCACATTTTAAATTACATGTAAATTAATTGCTTTAGTTCTCTTCTTATAATACTTATACATTCACATTACCTGATATTTTTAATTCTAATTTTTTAAAAATAATAGTTATTAACATTTCAAAATTTTATTACTTGAAAAGACATACTCTGGAAAATGCTTTGAAAAAGAAAACTTTCAGAACAAAAAATAAAACTAAAAACGAATTCATTCTAATTAGGGCAAAAACTCTTTTTTTCTGAAATTCTTCTTAAACATAACCCAAGCTCTCTTATTTTCTTATCAAATAATTTATTATTATTCTTGGAAATTAGATCCCTATATTTTTTCAATGTTAAAGATTATTTAGATTCAAATGTTGATGAATTTTTCCAATATGAATAGTAATTTTTGATTTTAAAAATAGAGGACTCATTTTTTATTAGATTTGATGAATCTTGAGTTCCTAATTAACAAAGCAAAACTAACATACAATTATCTTCCTCTCTTTTTTACAAACTATCATTGCATGACATCTAGTTCAGTTCTGATACATTATTTTATTTCAAGGAAAAATACTTATAAATGGACAGCTAATAATCTTAATGATTTGAAGAATCAAATGCCAAACCGTGTGTAAGTTTATTTTTGATATTTTTTAAATCAAAAATTGATCGATAAGACTTTTGTTATCTGAAAATAGATGTAAGTTATTAAACATCACAAATCAAAAAGAAATTTGAATGAAATACAGGAATACCAAAACAGAGTCAACTACTCACGGTTCACGCACCGAACTCAAGCGTGCGAACAGTCACTTCATCCGAAAGGGGTCCAGCCCCTTTGTCGTTGAAGGCTTGAACAACTACGCTGTATTTAGTATTCTGCCTCAGCAAGGTGATATCACAGCTTCTGTCTTGACCTTCTTTGACCTCAACGGTTTTATAAACAAATGGATCATTCGTCCCAGATATCTTGTAACCGATGTAGTAACCCCGAATAGATCCGTGGTGAAGATTTTTCAGTGGAGGCTGCAAAAACAAATTAAAGTTGTATAAACGTCATATGTAATATCTTGAAAGTATTACATATGATGTAATAATTATTGTAATATCATGCAAGATGCATGCTTAAATATATTATTTCTTAAACTTATAAATATATATATTTTTATCCCCATCATTGCTGAAACGGCCGATACACATGTTTCAGAGAAACTTAGGTGACCGCCCAGAATCCTGGATTCACTGCCCGAAATATCCTCTTTTTTTCGTAAAGTATTTGTTTTAATCCTCTTGGCTTGTATTTTGTCCACCGATTCAAAAAGTTAAGACTCGACGGGAAAAGGTTATGAGAAATCTTAAGGTATGTCCAATCGGTCATTAGCATAACCCATCATTACGCCCGGGGTCTTTTTGACATTATTCCTTCTTATTTGTTTAGAAATTTAAGAAATTTGGGAAATTTTCAACTGTTAATTTATATACTTTCATTAAGGGAGCAAGAAGAAGATTAAACCAACAAAATCACTTTTTGTCAGGATATTTGCGGTCTAATTCTCCCTTTTGTGCTAAAGTGTTAGGTTATTTTAATGTTACGGCTTTTTACGGATGTGAGCAGCAGGAATTCAGTGATTTTTTTAATAGATGTTTCTACTAAATGAAAAAAAGATGATAATACAGGTTCTTGGTGAGTTGATGAAATTTTTAAAAATGATCATGATATAGAATCTTCATAGCCCTCCAAGCGTCAACCCCGTAAATAGACGGAATCTCTTCTCCCTTCAAAACGTTAAACCCGTGAATAGATTGAAATTTAAATCCCCTTAAAACTGCCACTGCCCGTACTTTTACGGGTCCACTTTTTCGCTTTCCCCAAACTCAAGCTGCGAGATAATGAGAAAGAAATGTGAGATAAGGAGAAGCCAATCGTTATCAGTGGACGATAGGAATGCTGTCTTCCTGGTCGCGTTCTTTTAAGCAGTTTAAAATTTGTTTACATTCTCAACCTTACTTTTGAGATTTTGAGAATAAATGCGAATCCACATTAAGTTTTAAATAAAAGGAATAAAACTGAACGTATGAAAATATATTCCCGGAATGAACATATATGAGTATTGTAATTAATAAATTTATCCATAAGATTTTTAAACTTTTTAGGGTGAAATAACTGTTAATCTAAAAAAATAAATATAAAATAAAAATGTGGCATTTTTCTCTTTTATAACGTACTTTTATTTAAGGATTTTCGAATTAAGATTGCTTATGCAACTTATTTTTTTTAAAAAAAATAAGACACTGAAATTATATGCTGAATTTTATTTAATGAGCGAGACTTTTCATCTTTGAATGATTTTTGTTTTTGTTTTCATTGATAAGTGTAATTAAAAACGGGGAGATATTTTATTTATATAAAATCCATAAATTAAAGTGAGTTTTTTAGAATGATAAGTTTTACATTCATTATATTAAATCATATATTTTTATAACGTAATAATTTATATATAAAAATTGATAATTTATTTAATTTGCAATTTTTTTCGTTTATGGAATTTCACATTCCTTGACGAATACAAACAGAAATTTAAGCATTGTAGAGATATTGTTTTTATATTTTTCTCTAGTTTTTAATAATATTTTCAAAGTTAAAATAAGCGCAGTTTTTATAGGTTATATTTTTTTAATCGAAATATTAATCTTTTTTCACTGTACAGTCTCATGTATTCAACACGCACTTTTTTGAATGTTAAACACAATTTTAAGTGACATTTTTATATACGTTTAATATTGAGTAATTTAATACGCAAATTTTAATGCTCGTGAAAGTAAATGAATGAATGAGTTAAAAGTTATAATATTTTTAAGTTAATTTAATTAAAGTTAAATAATTATACTTTGTGTTTTAAATTCTAATTTTTTTAACTCCTTGGTCTAATTTTATTTCATATCTTAGGATTAAAAAAATTAATGCATGCAACTGGAATTTAAATTACCTTCTTCTCTTGTTTGCAAAATTTGAGTTCATTGGAGGTGATTTTAGTTTATTTATCTAGTTGGTTCACAGGAGTAAGAAAAATTCAGAAATACCCACATTTCAAGTAATTTGAAATTCTTTATTCTTAATAAACTTTAGCCTCACGTTTTCATTTTTTAAAAACAGAACTTGTTTGTACAAGGGTGTCAGACACGCAGGTCTCTTACCACCATTTCTACTAAAATAGCGAACATCTTTACTGATAGTGAAGATGAATATTCGTTTTAGCGATCTGCAGATCAAAATGTTTGACCTAGGGCGAACATATTTTATCCATATGTAATTTGGGACTGGAAATAAACACCTCGGGATAAAATTATCAATAATTTTAATCGGAATTTTTATTACTTAAAATTACATAAAATTTTAACATTTATTCGCAATGAAAGTTGAAATTATCACAACATTATTTATACAGTGTACAATTTTATTTATACATTTGAATATATCACCAAGAAAATTCATTCTTTAAGAAAATTAAGATCTTGAATTTTTTGTATCTTATTTAGTGACATGCTAATTATAGAACTTTCACTTCAGCTACATGGTTTATTTGTAATTCAATAAAAAAAATTTGGAAAATGATATGGCAAAAAAATTTGTATCATTGATAAAGAAAATTTTGAATTCACATTTAATGTACCAAATATATTTCTACTGTGTTATTTTCGAATGAAATGTAAAATTTTAACATTTTATTATTGCTTGAAAAAGAGTTTTTTCAGTCATGATGGATTTAAATAATTTTAAATTGAGATTGACATAGGAAAAAGTAATTTATTTATTAGATAAATTTGATCTCATTTATTAAGTTTGTCATTTAATAATTAAAAGAATTCTAGACACATCCTTTTAATTGAGATAAATTCGTAATCGTAAGAATTTATGCATTTCATTCGTAAGAATTTATGTATTTTTTTTTTAAATTCTTAAGAATTTATGCCAATTTGTATAATTTTATTCAAAGATTGATTAATTTAGTGATGAGCGTAATACGCATGCCTTTAGAAATAATATTTTGAAAGCGCATTTTAGAATGCTAAAGTACATTGGAAATACTCTGAAAGAATCTTTTTTTTCAAGAATTAAATCACTTGCACGTAATTTCGAAATATAATTTCACATTAGGAGGGGATTAAAAATTTTGAGAAACTTATTACAATAAAAAAAATAATAGGCGAACATTTTCAATTCATAAAAATTAGATTCGTATCGTATTAAGTACAACAAAATTTATTTCTAATTTAAATTATATGTAGTGTTTCATGAAATAATCATAAATCCTCTAAAACACTACCATATTTTCTGTGTTTTCAATCTGTGTTATTTCTATCGGCTGAAAGAAAAATGCTGTTCGAAATCGAAAGACTGTGATAAGCAACATCTGTCACTCACAACATGACATCGGCTAATCTGCCAACCCCTGCTGTGCGGTAATAGCCGCAAAAGGGGAAAGCAATCCTTTTGTCCAAACCCTGACACTTTTAAGAACAAACATGTTATTCAGACGCGCCGCTTTCGGTAAGTATTGCATTCTGAATATCGCCGCCTGGAGGGATAAAAAGGCAAATTCTAAAAACTCAAAAAAATCTGATCGAGTTTTTTTTTTATTTTTTTTTGCTTTTACAAAAAAAAAAAATCCATGCATAAAATACATTTTCTTGTATAATAAATAAATTATCTTGAGATTTATTTTAAACATTTCTTTAATTTTAAAGTATTTGAGTATAATACAAATATATTTTTAAAATATTTATAAGAATGAAAGAGATTGTTGTGAATTTTCAAAATAGTACGATATAAAGATTTTTTTCTCAAAAAAGTAAACTAAATGTAAAGTGTAGAATTTCTTATTCTTTAAATATTTTAAACAGAAAAGGAACTATCTATATTAAAATTAATGGCTTTATATGAATAGAATAAAAACAAGGAAATACGTGCAGAAATGGTATAGGAAAAAACGGTTAGACACTATTTCAATTTTTTTTATTTAAAAATAGATTTTGCATCATAAATATGAGCATATATCCATAAAAAATTCATTCATTTTGATCATATTTTAGTTTTTGTACAAATACGATAAGGAACGAGTACTGATGGGTTAAAAGCAAAACGAAATCTTTTTATATATATATACGTTAACCTTTTATGATTACGGACCATCATTCCACTTTATAAGGGAGGCAAGGTTATTTTAAATTTTTATTTTTTTATTTATTTATTTTTTTTAAATGTGGAAGTTGTTATTTTGATCTCGGATCAACTGTATCGAAGGAATCTGAGAAATTATCTTTGAAAAGTAAAAGTTAATCTTCTACTGCAAAATGACAACAATTTTCAAATATACTTTCTGTTAATAATTCATGATCGATTCGTGATAAATAAATAGCATGTAGATTTTACACACGCACACGCACGCACACACACACACACGCACACACACACACACACACACACACACACACACACACACACAC
>JAOUZG010006535.1:3535203-3571674 GCA_026289955.1 Argiope argentata
ACACACACACACACACACACACACACACACACACACATATATATATATATATATATATATATATATATATATATATATATATATATATATATATATATATATATATATATATATATATATATATAAATTTGTGATTTGATTGGAATAGGTTCTATGTTCAATGAATATTTTTAAAAGAATTTTCATTGTGCTTTAATGTTAATTTTTAACATATACTATTCAATAAATTAATCTATAGCACATATTTAATTATATACCAAATTCTGTTCAAATAAAATATCGATTTAAAATCTTAGAGACGTTTGGATACTCAGGAATGATTATAAGGAGAAATTAAATTTTGAATTACAAAATAAATATTAAAAACGCAAAAAAATCAAAATTTTTCGTTTTTTAAAATGTTGGTTATCCATCTAAGTATAGTATATTTTCTCTAATATTTCTTAAATATTAATGACTTTTTAATGAAATTATAGAAATCAAACAAAATTCATATAATAGAAACAAGGTATTAGTGGTGAAAATAAGACACTAATAATTAAAATTATTTCCATTTCATGTTCTCATTTTCTAATTTTATGATATCAGAAGATAAATGTAGTTTGCAATGAAATATTGATAGTGGAATTTTGAAATATAAGATATAAGATATTTATAATTGTTAATATAAGATATTTATAATTGTTAAATCAATTAAGCTTAGTAATTTCATTTAAATTGAAGTAATTTCAGATAATTTTCTTATTTTCTTAAAATAATATTACAGAGATTAGGTTCGTGAAAATGATAAGAACGATGAAAAATAGCCATATCTGCAAGCAAAAGAAAGAAAGAAGGGACTAGAAGACTCCAAAGTTCTTATGTCAAAATATTTATAGAAATTCTTTAAGAAGTAGAACTCAGAAAATTTTGTAGAAGTACTTCTGAAAAACAAGTAACAACATATCTTTAATATGTCACGAAATTCTCGAAAAATGCAAAATGTAGTTCAAATTTGATTTTCTCCCCATTTTCATTTTACAACTTGAAATTTTAGTTCCATGGATATATATAGAGAGAGACAAAAAAACTCCAAGAATATATTCTGCTAAGGGAAATTTAGTAAGTAGGAACTTTAGATCGAAAAATAGGGATTCTCGACATTTTTTGTCCTATTTTTTCTTATACCTTAGAAGATGAAAGAAAAGTAGGCTTTATTACATTTTCTTTTTTCGATTTTTCTTTGAACCTATCTTCGTATATTATCATTAGAATTTAGAAAATACTTTTTATTCCATAAAAAACAAATAATTATTTTGGAAATTAATTGTTTTTAAATTTTTATTTTTTAGAGTGTATTATACAAGAAGGAAAGACGCAGGAACTATATCTCAAAAATAAAGTTATTTAAAGCTATAATTTCAAATGGATATTTGAGCAAAATTGATATAAATTTACGATAATTAGAGTTTATTTTCAGAACTTGCATTGAATGTAGTAGTAGTCATTGTTGTTGTTACTTATGGCACTTGACATGGACAAGCCTCGCTGATACATCAGCAGATTTTAAGCCGGAAATATACGTCTCTTGTTTTACAAGTAGCGCCATCTAGGGCCAAGAGTACGACTTAGCTATACACACGTCACAACCCTTTTTAGGGGGCGGACTATATTCATGCAAATTCATTCATTCATCTCAGATCGTAATTTAGACCTAGAACAGGGAACGATCACCCCTGGCCCAGTACCTGTATGTAGTTTAACATACTTATTACAAAAATACTTTTAATTTACAATAATGTCTAATCAGATAAGTAGATGCTAAAAGAGACGCTGTTAATTAAAAAAAATTGCGCTATTTGTCTTTGAATTGTTTTAATATGCAAAGGAACCATCAGTAATGAGTAAATAAAGTACATTTCAGTGCTTTATGCTGTTTTTTTAAATTTATTTACTCGTTTTTGATTCTGATTTTCCTTTTGTTCTCCTTTTCCGTGTTTAAAAGCGAATTTTGCTTAGTATTTATTTCTCTGTATTACTTAGCAAAAAAAAAATATTATTTCCTCTAACAGTTTCCCTATTACCATAATTTTGATAGAATAAACAAAAAATTTGCAAAAACAAAAATGAGCATAATTTCTTCACGTAAGAAAACATATAAATCTCTATGCCAAATTTCATTTCAATGCAATATTTAACAATTTGACCACAGTTTTTTACATATGCAATAATTATTTGAATTACTTATTAATCACTAAAATTTATATATTTTGGCTCTTAATTGCATAAGATTAATTTATTTTAAAAGAAAAACTTAACTTCGGGTTTATTTAAAAATTGAAAACGAAAATTTATAAGATTTGATAATTGTATCATTGATTATATATTTTTTTCATCCTCTTTATATTAAATCCAAAAAACTTTAAATTGATATTATTTTTGAATCAAGTAATCGGTGTAAATTTATCTTACTATAATTCAAATATCTTAGGAGATAATAATTTTTATTGAGGACAATATTCAATGTATGTTATACAATATATTTAGCTAGAGAGATATTATAAACAATAAATAACTGAGGTTAAGATTTGATATTTCGAAGTATAAATTAAACTCAAATTGTAAACTAATCATAATAGTTTTTTATGATTAGTTAAACTAATCATAATTGAGTTTTTTTTCGTTGCTGGAAACTCCAAAAATTGTATTTGAGTGAAAAAAAAACGTTTTTACACATATTCAAATGTAAACAAATGGCTTCACTTTCCGAATTTGTTGTTTATTTTGAAGAAATTAGATTTTTTCTTGTCTGTTCAATGTAGTCACAGAGACATTAAAGTAAAAAAAAATAATAAGATTCCGATCTTTTTTTTAACAATTCAGAAATGATGTCGTGGTAGAAGTATAGAAAAAATGGATGTTACAAAAAATGCAAATTTTACAAGCATATGCGAAAGAGGGAATCTAATTAAATGTAATTTACTATATAATTTTCTTGATTTTTTTCTAATTGATTTTGTATGCATATTTTTCTATTTCATTCTCCATCAAATGCAGTATCATGTTTTGAAACTTGATCCTTGATGCCGTTTTACTTTAGGAATTTTAATTTTGATTGATTTTTTTTTGCATATTTTTCGTTTAAAAATAATGGTTCATTTCGATCAAAATGTACTTTTAAATTCATTCACTTAGGTATTTAAAATAGAAATAAAACTCTTATAATAATGAAAGATGGAATTTATTTTAAAATTTTCATTTCCGTTTGTTTAATGCTTGTTAACGCCATTATAGGAGAATCATTTGATTGCCAAATCTTCTAGTGAAATAATAAACTTATTAAAAAATTACAGGAAGTAGAAAAAAACGCTTTACCTCCCAAGAAACATGTATTGTTTTGGAATCAGTAGCCACAGCATGAACGTTCCTTGGGGGAGCTCCTGGAACTGAAAGATAAGAGAAAAAGCATGACAAACATTACCAAAAAATGTTGTTATTACATCAGTTATAGGGGCTTTATATATATCTAAGGATAAATGTTTAGCACAATGGCTATTACAAGATGTCTCATAAAATAATATGTAATAAAGATCGGTACACCTTTTAATAAGCAGAAAACATACGTATTTCTAATGTTTTGCTATTCTCAGAGCAAAACATTAGAAATAGAGAGACTGTATCAGTATTTATTACTGCATTCGATACTACAACTAATTCTAATATTCTGGAATATTTTTGCTTATTAATTTAATAGCATTTATTAAAAGGAATTCAAAATTTTATGCAAATGTTTGTAATAATAGATACTTCCTCTTCAAGACATAATCATTTGAAGAGAAAAAACTGTTCTTATCAAAAAGAAATTAAGAACTTTAAGAGAAAAAATAACTTTTTTATACCCCTTTATTTATCTACTCTTTCTTTGAGGAAATCCACATTCTTTAGACATTAATACTTTTTATTGATTGATATTAAATAAAAAAACAATCAAGGAATTTCTTCATTCGAATAGAAATATATGTTTTATTAAAAAAAAATTTCATAAGTAAGAGAAAACAGTAACACTCTGTCCTTCTTGTGTTGACGTATAAAAATTATCTATACTTCAGCAAGTTTTGTTTTTGAAAAATAAATAAGAAACAAATTGCGAATGTTCAGATTTAATATTAAATGTAAAACATTGTTGCATTAATAAAATATTTATATTTTCCGAAATTTCTTCAAACTATTTTTAGAGGAAATGCCATATTATATTCTTTACATTATGGTTTATTTTAGAACTTATTAATTCAGTATGTATGGAAATAAAATCTCAGATTCGACAAACTGCTAGTTTTCTTAAATTAGGTTGAAAGAAATATATGCAAGCTCATATAATATTCTTGCAAGACTCCATTCGTGAATATTTAATATTTCTTGTACATATATTTAATATATTTACAATATATTTATGGCTTTATTAACCTAAACGTATTGAATGTCTCTTGTAAAATAACTATTTTCTGTATTTAAAATATTTTTGTAGTTACTAGCAAATGTCTTTATCTCTTTACTAACATTTTTAAAATGTTGATGAGCAATATTGATATAAGAATATAAGCATACATCTGCCAAATGAACTTTAGATATTTTCTCCAATGAACGAAATATTCGAACATATATGACATTCGAACAATCAAACTACAAAAGTAAAAGTTGACAATATAAAGTTAGGAAACAAAATAACAAATTTAGAATATAAAATAATAATAGGGGATAAAAAATAATTTAACAAATTCTAAAAAAAGATAAAGTATAGTCAAAGAACTATTTCTTTTACATTTTAATGACTCATTTGACTTGATTATCGATATGAAGTGAAATTTATTGTGTAAAATTTCAACTGAGATACAGAATAATTTAAATACACTTTGAAAAACATTAAAAGCTAGCTGAAAAAATCTATACATAGGGTTTTGAATGCAAAATATTTCGCCAGTTGATTAAGAAAAAGAAATGGTAGATTAAAAATATTGATTAATTAAGTAAAAGAAGTAGAAACTTATAATGTACTCAATATGCAGTGCTATTGAAAAAGAATATTAGAAATGGTAATAGCGATTACAATGGCTATAACTGTTTAATGAAAAATTATTTGCAAAATTAATACATAATGAAGACGGCACTTCAAATTTTGATATATATACATCATAGATGTTCTATGCATACTTATACAGACTTTTAGTTTGGGACTCGTCATTTTCACATTGAGACACCGAAATGAACAGGCTTCTTGTCATTGTGAAGGTTCAATTCGTACATGCGTATGCTTGCGTACTGCACTTGCACCTTAAGTAAAGAAATTTTGATGTTCCGTCTACATTCTGTGCTAATCTTTTCGTTAAATTCTTTTTCATTTAATAGTTATAGCTGTTTGTGTTGTTGTTAATTATGGACTTTACAAGCCCTCTGACAGTTATTTGTCAGCGACTTAGGCCAAATGAGCGTCTTTTGTTTTTTAAATAAAGACAACTAAGGCCAAGAATAGGACTTAGTTATTTCCTACTTCACATTCACTTACGTAACTTCTTTTCATGGGGGAGGAGACAAATTCAAACTCTTAGCAGATAGAATCCAAAAGAAAAACCATCCATACTCGAACCAGAAAGAAGGCGCCTTATTCCTATGGCAAGAAGCCGGCATAGCCATTTGTAATCGATATTTTTTTTAAAAAAAATTACTCTGTATGTTAGTATGACAAAAAATTCTCGATAGTATAACAATGTGATTGCTTGATTAAAACTAACCTATATTAATCACAACATAGCAATTACAACAGCAGTTAGGAAATATCAAAGTAATAAGTTTTTGGAGTACTTTAGGCATAGGAGGATTTTGCTTCTGAATATATTTCTATTTCTTACGCTGTTTTTCAAGCAATTGCTAATATGTGCAGTCTAGAAAGTGCATTAAGTTAATTATTTTGCATAATTTCCTTCACATTTGCAGTTTTGTAAAAGCATTTCCTTTTATTTTATTCAGTAGCAAAATGTCGCAGATTACCCATTAGTTCAGTAGTCTTAGATTATAAATATGTGATGTTTGTGTTCAAACTTTTAATTCTAATGCTTATCATTTTGTCTAATATGTTTTAATTCATTCCTGCATGTAAAACAATTGCATATAACTTTCTTTATTTGACTGATATCTTGGCTGTTGATAATGTCATTATTTTGACATGTATTTTACATACTTAGATACATATCTCCTTTGTTACCCTATTAAGACAAGTTGTTATGTGATATCTTCAAGACGCTGTTCAATATTCTAAATGCTGGTCAATATTAACAGGATGTAGCAAGAATGTTGTAGAGTACTCTGGGTTATTAGAGAAGATCACTGTGTTTCCGTAATCTTATTTTTGACCAAAGTGCTTAATAAGTATTTATCTCAAATTAATTAAGCATCCATTTTCCGTTGATTAGAAATATTTTCTGTTTTTCCGTAAACATGAATTACACAAAATAATCCTCAAAATCATAATCAATAATTGCCTTCTCTTTTGGTATAATTAATAAATATTCGAGAAATAATAACCAATTAAATTCTGAAATTCAACTACCTATTGAGAAGTTTATAGATAGATTTAAAAATACAGATAACACCAATTATTGTCTTTAAGATTTTTTTAATTTTTTTATTTATTCTATCATTATATTTTGAATTTTTTTAATGAAAAGTGTGTTAAACTTTCTGAAAATAGTTTTCTAAATATTTGATTGATTGTGTACATTGTGAAGCCGTAATAATTATGGTATTTTATTTTTCTGAATTTTTCTATGATATTACAATGATACAATTTCGGAAATGAAAAATTCTGTACTATAATAATTGTGTGTTGGGGGTGTCTATGTAGTAATAAATTCTATGTAAAAAATTTAATAAAATGAATACATTCTTCAAAAGGATAAACACGGGGAATAAAGTTTAATCAGGCCAGTTTTCTGGCCCAGTGGTAGCGCGTCTTCCTCGTTTCCGCGAGTCCTGGTTTGATTCCCGGTTCGGGCATGGTTGTTCTTTTGTGTGCCATCTTTGAGATGTGTGACTGTGCACCCCTGTAAAAAAGGGCTGTGCAAGCAAATGCATTGAGTGTGTAGCTAAGTCGTACTCTTGACCCTAGTTGGCACTCCTGGAAAAACAAGAGACGCTCCTTTCTGCTAAAATCTACTACTGTATTAGCAGGGGGCTTGCCAATGGCAAGTGCCATAATTAACAACAACAACGAGTTTAATCAGATATATAATTTTGTCGGTTACAATCCTGTGCCGAATAGTAAATGACTGTAATTGAGTTTCCATTGATAAAGATCAACTAATAATTATAAATGGCTTTAAGTAATATTTTTGGATCTTTCGTGTATTTTCAATTCGTTGATTATAGTTTTTCTTCTGAGTTATATTTCAAGTTTCGTATTTACCAAAATAATTGACTCCATATGTAGTTAGATCCAGTAACTGTGTTGGAAAAAATTCAAAGCATTTGCATCCGAATAACTAATTATTAAAATTCCATCATGATAGATCTTTATGTTGCTGTTCGGATAAGAAAGAGATTTAATCTTTTGTAAAAAAACATAATTAATACCCAATAATCTTTTGATTGCTTTTAATGACTTAAAATTATCCCTTTCCACACGCATAGACTATGATTGATAATTAAATAAAGAAAGTACCAATATTTTGAACTCTTAATATGCCTTACTTTTTTATCTTTGAACTGATTGGCTTAGGATTACGATTTCCAATGCAAAGGAAGCATCCATAAAAATGATTTTTGTTCTTAGAAAAAAAATTAGAGAAAGATATGAAATGTTGATGAACTTTTACAATGCATTCATTGTATAGGTCTTTGAACTCAATGTGCTTTGTGCATTACAAAAGCGAACATTGACTATTTTTTTTCTTTCTTAAAAATGTTGTCTGGTTTATAAATTGGCCATACTGTGATAGTCTAAGAAAGTTAAGAGAAACCTTTAGAAAACTCAACCTATTTATAAAAATATGCAAGTTAAAGGTTATTTATTTTCATAAAATGGTTTATAAAATATTGACTATTTGAAATTATTTTGAAATATTTGAAAAAAAAAATATTTGATAATTGGTTGAAATATTTGAATACTATTTGATAATTTTGATAATTATTCAAGATAGTATTTAAAATATGACAACTAAAATTTCTTAGAATTGGAATAGTTCCTAATGGAAATAAATTAACAGCAAAATATTGATAGCAGTAAAATATAATAAAAAATCCATATATTGCATAAATAATATTATATATAATTTATGAGGCATTTCCGTGCCAAAAAGTATTCATATTTAGTCACTAAGTCAGAAATTTTTTTAAAAATATATCGCAGTAATTGCATAATATTGCATACATTAATGCGAATAACAGATTCTTCTATAATTCAAAAAGCATATATCTGTATGTGTTAACCTTAATGATGTTTGCAAATTGCATATAATATTAGGAAACATTTGCAATCTTTTAAATAATTATTCAAGATGCACTTTTTCAATTTCAATCGATGATATAAAAGTGTCGAAAGTTTTGATACAGTTTTTAGTAGTTTTGATACAAGTCAAAAAATAAAATAACAGCCATGCTGCTGCTTTCAGCTATATTTAGAATTTGAAAATTCTCAATTTCTATTCTTCCACAGATATTGCTTCTGAAACAAGATTTTCATTCATAAAATTATGATTTCTCTGAATAATTTCAGTTTAAAGATGCACTTCTTCAGAAATTCTTCTTCGTGGAGCAATAAAAAAAATAGAAGTAGACACCGTAAGAAATAACAGTTTTGCAGACACGGCGCATCTCCCAAGAAAACAATTTCATTAAACCTCGGAAAAGATAGTTCGATGCACGCCCCCCCCCTTCTCATACGTACCATACCTGGAAGGAAAAAGTAATGAAACATTCCTTTTCCCGTTCACTGCTAAGATACAAACTGGTAAAGATCAAAACAACGGATATAAAGGTAAAAGCATCAAATGAAAGCTGAAACAACAGAAACAACAAAAGCTCCTGGACGAAAAATCAAGAACAGAAAGAAAGTTTAGACGTACCTTCACTTTCCGTGAAGACGTTCAATGGAATGCTGGGTAAACTACGCCCAACAGCATTTTCGGCGACCAGCCTGAAATTATACTGAGTTACGGGTTGGAGATCTTCTACGCTGATTTGAAGTTGATCCCCATCGGTTAACAGTTCACGAACACGGCCATTCCATCCTTCTGTAAAAAAACAAAAATTGATACTTAAAAAAAATAATAAGTGAATATAATAAGTCGGAAGCGAATATCTAAGAAATAAGTTTAATAAATTCTATAAAAAATATTTTGTAAAACTTGCATTACTAAATTTTTTAATACGAATATTATAAATATTTGAGTTTAAAAATATATAATTTTTAATTTTAAGGTTTTAAGTGAATATATAAGAAAAGGGTTTAACAAAATATAAAAAAAATAATTTTGTAAAACATACATAAATAATTTTTTGTGTACAAATATTATAAATATTTGAATTTAAAAATATATAATTTTTAATTTTTAGTAATTAAGTGAATATATAAGAAATAAGTTTAATAAATTCTATAAAAATAATTTTGTAAAACATGAATTAATAAATTTTTAAATACGAATATTATAAATATTGGAATTTAAAAGTCTATCACTTTTTAATTTTAAGGTTATTTAAGGTTTTAAGTGAAGATATAAGAAATAAGTTTAACAAATTCTATGAAAAATGATTTTGTAAACCCTCCATTGATAAACTTCAAAATACAAATATTATAAATATATGAATTTAAAAGCATGTAATTTTTTAATTTTGAAGGTTTTTAAAATTTTTCACATTTTTTTGTTTATTTGTTATAAATATAATGGAATCATTAAAACAGTTTTTTCTGATTTATTATTAAGCCAAATGAACCAAAATTCACAATAAGAAAAAAAATCTTGGCCCTATCTGTTTATGTTCATTTAAAATATTCTGTTAAATTTTAATGTCTAAATATAAAAAGAATATAATTATTTCTAAATTTGAAATAATATGAAAAAAAATATTGAGAATAACTACACTAAAAGCAATTTTATACGTATGCATGAAAATTAATTTATCCACAGGATCAGAAGCATGAATTTCAGCAAATCCAAATGGTTGAAATTTATTCTGCAATGCTAAATTTTGTTTGACACAGTATGATTTAAATAGTTTTTTTATATAAAACTAGTTGATGGATCTGACATTTCTTGGGGTTAAAATAATTTTATCTGCAATTTTGTTTAGCGAAAACCATTTTTTGTAAAATATTACTATATACAATTTCCCTGTCAATGTATACTTATTGAAATAAAAGAGGGATTTTTTTTAAAAAAAAGTATTGGAGATATTTTAGAATCTTGACATTCTTCAACAAAAAAGTCGTTAAAAATTTTCAAAACTTAAAAATATTTGAAGGAAAATTTTACAAAAATTAAATTTATATGGCGGTAAAAATAATGTTTGTTTTAAGAAATCAGGGATGGTGTCAAATCTTTTTAAAAATGTCCAACCTAGTTTCCTGAAAATGTGCTGGTTTAATTTATCATAGCCTAACATCAATTCTCTCATCGAGAATCCACTAATTTATTCCAAATTGTTTAAAATTTTATTCGACCTTTTTAAGCAAATAATTAATGCCTAAAACATTTTTTTTAAAAAAAATGCGACCTTATGAAAAAAGATATTAAATTAATTAAAACAGAGCGTTCAAAATATAACAATAGTTTTAAGCTAATGTATTAAATGTTTTAAAAAATTATAGCTGTCCAAAGAAACGGTCCAAGAAAGAAAGACTTCGCAGTTCACATAATATTTAGCCTAATTTATATCTGATGGCTACAAAATATAAAAACAAAACCTCCAATAAAATATTTTGTAGAATTATGTATTAATATTTTTAATATAACCTATTCTGAATTGAAATGAATACATTTAAAAACCTCATAAATATATAACATGTACAGAAGCGGTTTTAATATCACGGTTGACATTAAAATCTCCGTATTATTATATCGGATAAATTTATTTAATTACTTATGTAAATGCACTGCGTGAAACACAAGACATGTTATCTGTATAAAGGATATATAACTATATGAAAGATATATATATCTATATAAAGGATATAATATCTATATTAAGATACAGGTAACATGAGATATGCAGCATTCTGTAACTTTTGTCTGATTATTACATAAATTATGATGTATTCCAATTCATGATTTAAATTTTTTCCTATCAGATGACCAAAGTATTTAATACAATGAATGATTATGTTAAATATTCATCAGTAATGCAACAGATATATTTTTCACTACTCCATGTACTAACAGGTATACTTTTCATAAATGTAAATACTAACAGATATATTTTCCACAACTGTAGATACTGTTTTGCTCAAAATACATCCTTCTTCGTTTTTTCTCCGTTGAAAAATGATAGCACACTAGTGTGTACCAATTTCGTATTTTCCCCCCTCTAATTATCATTGAATGTTGGAAACTGTAAGCATTCAAATTTTAACTGAAATGATCAAAAATTAGATACCTGTTCTAAGGATCCCAATTATATTTGATCTTTTTACAGTTTTTTTTTACTTCAACACTGATAGAAGCATATTAATATATTTTAAAGGATTGATGCTTATTTATAACATGATTCTGAAATCAGTATTACTTATCATTTCGATAATCCTGCCGTTATAAATATCCTACAAAGCTTTCTTCTCTCTCTTATCAAAACATTATCCATCAATTTATACTGAAACCATCTGTTTGGAGGCAACGTGAAGATTCTGCAATAAGATACTAACATCTAAACCCTAGCATCCTCTCCAAATTAGAACATCGTTAGCATAACTATTAGCGTTTTTTATATCACTAATGGGTTTGTCCTTCATGAATTTGTTGACCCCAATCATTAATAAGAAATTTCGTACGAAATCAATCATTAACTGAAAGCTGATCCAGCAAAAAGCAATGGCAGTTTCTGGGAAAGGTCGGGGGATAATTATATGATAGGTGGTTAATTCCAAATTTTCAGAGTTTCTTATGAGAGTTTCTGTAAAAGAAATAGTATTCCAGAAAACAAGAGGCGAAAGTGTTCTGAATACCTAAGTAATAACAGAGAAAAATAATTATGCTAATTTGGTGATTCAGAGTATATTAGAGTTGCAAACCTTTAGAGACTGGTAAATCGTAATTTTGGTTATTTTCGTGGAATACGACAAGAACATTTGAGCTTGTTTATAAAATTATAAAATAATTATTTTGAATAGAAAGCCTTGAAGTAATGATGTTCTGTATAATGATCCTGGTGTAACCTAATGAGCGCTTCTAGATGGCTGTACGTTATTTTCAGGGATTCCCACCAACTAGGGGTGTGTACAACTATTGAAATGGTGGTAAATAAATTCCCAGATAATTATTTTATCTCCTTCATCCTAGAAAGGTAACTTTTAAAAAGCTAACAAGAATGATAACCATTCGTCTCCTAGACGAAGTATATTTGAAATCATTTTTAAAGCTAATTTAAATAAAAGCAAACCACCTGCAATTGATTTCATATCTCTTGATTGTCAAGTAGCATAAAAATATTATTTATTTATTTTCGAAGCAATCTTTACACATATATGCGTGATGTTCTTCGAGCATTGCTCTTGAACATAACAAACAAAAATTGCACGTCATTCTGCTCAAATTATATGGGCAAAATGAACAAATTTTTCTTTTTTAAATTTTGGGTTGTTCAGGTTGTTAAATGTTTACATTCAATTTTAAAAGTTCATTTATAATAGTCCTTGTTGATCGAGACAAAGTTCATAAGCTGAGACGCTTCTGCATTCATGGAGCAAGAAGAACTTCAATAAAATCTTCATCTTCCAATTCATTCTCAGAAGTAGAGTTATCTTCCTCAATTAATTCTTTCAATAATTCACAGATAGCTTCTGGTCTACCCCACAAATTTTCGCTTCGACATCTCTTTAACATACACAGAAATACCTTCTTAATACTAACGGGACATATAACCATTCGTCTCAGAGACGACTATTGTTCTGGATATACTACAAGCAGAAATATTTCGGGGAAAAGGAATGTCTTCATCTGCAGTTCCTTAGGCCAGATTAAGGTACTGAGTAAAACGATCCATTTAACGTTATTGGAGAAAAATAGTCAAAATTATTTCGTAAGCGTCCGTCCAGGAAATGAATGGTTAGCATTCTAGGATTAAGAAGAGAAATAATCGTTCATTTATCTGTTTTCTTTAATCTACATATTCGTAAAATGTATGTACATAATATATATAAGGCGTCGGCTTTCAGACTCAGAGGAACTGGGACTCCCTTACACCCCGTTTTCCTTGCGTTAGGGAGTCCCAGTTCGCGCATGGTTGTTCTTCTGTGTACTGTCTGTGATATGTGTGACTGTGCCTCCCTCTGCAAATGAGGGCTGTGCAAGCGACTGTGTTGTGTGTGTGTAGCTAAGCCGCAATCTTGGCCCTAGTTGGCGCTGCTTTAAAAACAAGAGACGCTCTTTTCGGCTTAAAATTTGCTTATAAGTATCAGCGGAGCTTGTCCAGGGCAAGTGCCATAAGTAACAACAACATATATAAGATATAAGTAAAAAATTGCAAAAAAAAATGAATTGGGTTGTATTTTTTATAAAAAGCGTATATTACTTATGTTGCGTAAAATGTCAATATTTAGAATGGTAATTTTTCCAAGAATTGCTATAATAACAAACATGAAAAAGAAATAGGGTTCATTAAACAGAAATTAAGTTTTATCCCGCAATTTAAAAAAATTAAAATGGACTCCTAATGGATATAGCTAAATAATTTGTGAAAGCTATTTGCTGAAGTTCAATATGTCTATATTAGGAACTTCTGTTAGGTAGAATTGTACTCAATGAAAATATTTTCAAATTGTATGTTGAATTAAAGGGATATTTCCAATTATGACATTATTTTTGTTCACTCATTTATTCCTTTGTAAAAGAGAATGTTCTCATATTAACTGAATAGATTTTTAATGTCATTCATATGGATTTAAATCATTGGTTAGGTTCAAATTGAAACTTTATGGTAGAAGAAAATGGTTCTTTACTGCTGTGACAAAAAAAGGTACCTAAATCTCTTTGCTGAAAAAAAAAGATAAAAGAAACCAAATGGATTTAAAGATTTCCATTCTGAACATTTCCTTGTGAGACTAAATTTTCTTTTTTGCGGGGACTAGAATCCGAACGAAGAAAGGAAAGATCAATCAGAAATCCTGGGGGAAATAGTTCTTTTTTTTTTCTTTCAGAAAACGTGAAAACCATTTTTAATGAAAATTAGTCAAATGTTCAAAAGGTTTTTTATTACTTAGTAATTTTCTAAATTTATCCAGAATAGATTGTATTTCGTTTCGTTATGCTGCACATAGGAATGTCTTTTAGATTTCTAAGAATCCTTTGAATTTCAAGTGGTAACATGATTTTATAAAATGATAGCTTCCAGAGAGAAAAACAGAACTTTACAATAAATGTTGAATAAAAAATTTGACGATAATTATATATTAAATCTTCTATGCATTCCTTTGTAAATTTTCTTCAAGTGAAATTTTTGCGTTTAGCATTAATTCTACATTGAAAAAATTGCATAAAAAGTTTCTAAAATAATAATCAACTTGTTTGATTTCTGCATTGTTTTGTTACATGGACTTCATGACGTTTTATAGATCATTAATAACTGTTATTCTTCATCACTTTTTATTTGAGAGAAATATTTTATAAACACCTCTTCGCTTTAAATTTCATAGCAGAAAATGGACAGAGTGTTAAAGCCAACAAACTCATAAAAATTTCGCCAACTATTATTTTATTTGAAATTCGAAGTCATAAACGTGTTTCTATCGTACCCAATAAGAATAAAGCAATATGAAAGTTTTTGAATGCCTACAGAACTAACAATTTGAACTATTTCAAAAAATATTAGAAAGAAAACGAAATATCTTTTTTTCATCTCCTAACAATCACTATATTTTCCCAGTTTTCGGTTTTAATAGGAATATGTATGAATTATAGATTCCAATACTGTCGTCTATAATATTTCGATTTCCACTTTTCAGAGAAAACAGAAAATAAAACACTAATTATCTTCCCTTTTAATGAGTTAGTATTGATTAAATTCACACTTTCTTTCAATGAGATTATGCGTAGTTAATCAAAATGGGGCATGGCTATTAAGAAATGGCGGAAGAAGGTAGGATACTCATTTTAATACTCCTTAAAATATGCTTTGTTTAACTTCAGAAACGCCTAATTTCTGAACCATATCTAAAGATGATTAATGTTTGAAAGGTATTAATTTTAGATATCTATTAATTTTATTTTATATGTTAATTAATTAAATGTTTAATATTTTTTTTAAAAAATAATTATTATAGATGTAAGATTAAGGGATTGAATTAAATATAATTATTTATGATATCCAATTGTCATTGAATTATTAAATATATTAAATTTTATAGAAATAATGACATATTATTCTCATATAAGACTATGTGAAAAAAATTTCAACAATTTTTTTATTAGGACTCAGGAAAGACCTTTAGAGGTGGTCTTATCACTATTATAAGGAAAATAAATGTCTAGTATTCATGTAATTCGATTTCAAGAAATATTCGCTTTCATTTTTTAAGTGAAACATTGATCGTGTAAGTATCATCTTTAAATATTCGGCATATAAAAAATGATTACTATCTAATTTTTAAATTATTGCACTCAGTGATTCAAGATATTTCTCACTGTATCAGTAATCAAGAAATAACGTTGAAAATCCTTTACTTTTGAGTTTTTGCTGTAAACTACTGGAGATAATTTGATGATTCTATACCTTCTTATTTTTGTATTATTTCACTTTTTTAAATTGGTAAACACTATTCAAAATATTTCAATTATGAACAGAATACATTAAGAGTTTTTGAGTTAAAGCTCAAAATAATAATCAACAACTAATTATAATTTATAATAAAGTACGCATAAAAGCTTACATATATGTTAGAAAACAATAATTATCTTGTTTTCAATCTAATTTTTAGTTCCTTGAATATCGCTCAGTTATTGAGAATTCTATTTGATCTAAAATACTTCTGTAATACTTTTTTTAAAATTAAAAAAGAAGATATTTTAAAAATAAATAATGGATAACTGTTGAATATACTCCATGTACTTTTTAAATTTCAGAGCATACTTTAAAAAAGAGCGAGTTATATATTATAATAACATTTCAATTCTAAAGTAACGCAAGAAAAATGTGTAATTTATTAAAAATGAATCTGAATCTTTGTAAACAATTAAGTAGATATGATCTAAAAGCTAAATGCCTTCATAAAACCTATTCCATATCTGATTGCTTCTTTTCATATAAATATATATTGTATTAACTTTTTAATCTTTAGTCAGTTTTGTTTCATATTTACATAAAAAAAGCAAAGGAAATTTCCAATCAATGGCAAACAATGATATAAATTTTCTAGTAAACTTCCTGAAATGCATTCTGATGACTAAATAATAATAAAAAATAGTTTTTATTTATTGAAAGATTTTCATTTCGTGTTGTTTTTCCCTTCTTAGCATGCAAAGCAATAAATTGGAAATAAATTTGCTCGAATCGTGTTTGTGTTCAAATTTTCAGCCTCATTCTCTGGACGTGATTGAAATTGGGGGCTGATTTGCATTTTTCGAAGAAGATTACAATATATTTTCTTTTCACCATCGAAGGATCCGAGCAGTAAGAACGAAATTTAATTTTCGCAAAATGGAAAGTTTCAAAAGTAATCCGAAGTCACGTAGTTTGAGATCAGGTTTTAGAAAAGAGACTTTTTGTAATATTTGCATAACGATAGCGGAAGAGGGGGAAATATAATTCAATCCGTTTAAGATTTTTCGAAATTAAATTTCGTCGTCGCGCTGACTTCCAATGCTGGAGGGGGTGGAAGTTTTGCTATTCAGAGGATGGATATGTAAAGATAGGGATTGATGGGTTTTAAAAGAATATGAAGGATTCTCGGAAGGGAGGAGAGTTTTCAGATTGTCGGTTATTCAAAAATACTGTCGAAACTTCGAGCGTGAAGAAAATCTTAAGAAAATGACAGATGTTTATGAACTGTCAAATGCAGTCACTAAAATAGAATGTAATTCATTTTATAGGAATTTAAAATTTTGAAGTAGCAAAACATATCGGAAGAAACTTTGGTAAGAAGGATATATTAAATTCAATTTTTTAAAAGTTAGCATTTAATTTTATTTTTATAAAAATGTACTTATTAATTTTTAATCTCAATAATTTTTGTTTGCAATGATAGAATTAATTGATAAATGTATAGCAACTTTACCACTTATTAATTTATTTAAACGTAACTGTTATATTGTACCTTGACCAAATAACTGGGCAAAATTGGAATTCATATTTGTTCTCGAGAATTTAAACCACATCATCAGGATACATTACGTTTTACACATTGGACTGATACGTTTTCACATTTCTATATTTTACACAAATTACATTTGTTTGACACGCGTCCAGGCATAAGGATACCACGTCTTGCGAATGATCTTCTGGTTCTAGTACCGGTTCGGGCAAGGTTGTTCTTTTGTGCTCGATCTGCAAGGGGTGGGAATGTATCCTCCTGTAAAAAGGGGCTGTGTGAGCGGATGTGTTCAGTGAGTAGTCACAGTCATATTATTGGCTCTGGTTTGCGCTACTACAAACAAGAGACGCTGATTGCTTGCTCTCTGGCACAGAGGTAGCGCGTCTTCTTTGAGTTCCAGAGATCTTGCGTTCGAGTCCCGTTTCGGGCATGGTTGTTTTTCTGTGTAGTATCTGTGAGATGTGGGATTGTGCCCCCCCCCTATAAAAGAGGGCTGTGCAAGCAAATTTGGTGAGTGAATAATTAAGTCGTACTTTTTGTCCTATTTAGCGCTACTTCAAAAACAAGAGACGCTCCTTTCGACTTAAATCTTATGCTGTATCAGCGGGCAGCTTGTCTAAGGCAAGTGCCATAAATAACAACTACCACAGAGATTCTGATATATATATATATATATATATAAAACAGGAAACAGCTTTGTTTGAGCAACAATTATTGGTGAAAATTTATAAAAAACGCTACATAATAAAATTGTGTATGTTTTATAATTCAAATTTCAACGATTAGGCAGGATTATGGAAAGCTATTCGCCCATTTTCAAATATTAAGATAAATATTTAACCTCTAAAAATTATTATTTAATAATATCTAAATTTCACTGCGATAAAAAGTATATTTTCTTTTAATTTTACTTTTATCAAGTTAAAAACCTCACTTGAAAATTTTTATACATTGAAATATCAATGTTCTTGTAATAAAATGTAAAAGTGTATTTAGAAGTATATATTTTAATTTCAATAAAACCCCATAAATTAACAGCTTTTTTTTCAGTAATATAAAAAAATAGTACATAATTCAGTTTAAAATAAAGTATAGATAGTGTTACTATCTGAATGCGATCTCATTTTGATATGTTTTGCAAGCGCAATCCAATTATTCTTTAAAATATTACTGAAAATATAGCTCTAAATAATTTTCTGATACATTAATTAAATGCCATTTATTTGGACAGTAAAAAATGATATCTAAATGTAGCCAATTAAAAATATTTAAAGCTAATATATATATATATATATATATATATATATATATATATATATACATACAGAGAGAGAGAGAGGAATTAAGAGTTTTAATACTTAGAAATTTTGAATATAATAAAAGCATCTAATTCTGTAAGATAAACCTTCATAATGATTACAAATTGTTTTGAAAATCAAGGTTAGGATTATTTCAAAAATGCGAAGAGTCAAAATTCCCTTAGAATTATTATTCATTAGTGTAATTATTTGAAATTCTAAAATATTATTTCGTTTCCTGATTATTTTCATTAAATGTCATTTTTTTTATTTCTTCAGTTCTAAAGTTAATAAATAAAAGACATTTTTGGCAAATATTCAGAAATTGTAGATACAATAATATTTCACCCATCATAAATTTAAACATTTAAAATCAAATTTCGTTAAATCGATTATGTAAAATCTTCATCGGAAATGTATGAAAACTCTATCAAAATTGCACTATTAATTCGCTGAATTATTCAATTACATCAAATAATGTCAATTTATTTAAAACATATAATATTATTGGTTTTATAATAATAACTTATTCGATAATTTATACTTTTTCAACTAACTAGAACTCATTTTAACTTTATTGTCCCTTAAAACTTACATACAATGGCATACTCAAAGCAAATCAGTATAAAACACTTATTTTAAAATTAATTTTGAATCATTGGATTTCAAAGATCATTCTAGCATTTAATACTATTTTATATATAAAATATTAAATAAATTTTTAAGGTGAATAGTTATTTCGTAAACCCCCAAGCTAACTCTCTTTACTATAACTAAAATAATAAGAAGGATTTTTGAAAATTCAGTATAACAGAAAAACAATATTTTCACTGGCTTTTATTGATATCTCTAGGGTATATTCTGATGTCAAAAATCGAAGATATTTTCACTGTGATCAAGAATCTTGTGAAATACGTTTAACTAGAATTTTTCATTTACATTGTATACTTACATGAATATTTCATCTAGACGAAAAAATAGTGATGATTTAGAAAGGGCAGAGACTGTTGTTTGAATATTTATCATATAAAAGCATAAACTTGTGAATGAAAGTCAATCTCTTATCATTTTTTCTATCTTAGCAAGATAACTATCCTGAAATGAAGACAAAAAAAACATTTACTGCGTATGTAACACTGATCAATTATATATTCATGGTTCGAATCTGAAACGTTATTGTAGTGTAGCTGACACAAGAACATCGTATTATAGTTACATTTAAAAGGGTAATTTAGGAGGGACAGTGACTGTCGATTGAAAAATAATATAATATTATAATACTTGTGAACAAAAGACAATCTCTGTTGGGTTATTACTTATGGCACTTTCCATGGGCAAGCATCACTGGTACATTAGCCGATTTTAAACCGAAGCTATGCATATCTTGTTTAAAGTAAGACCAACTAAGGACAAGAGTACGAATTTAGCTACACACTCATCTCATTCGTTTGCACAGCCCCTGTTCAGAGAGGGCACAGTTACACATCACACAGATAGCACACAGAAAAACATCCGTGCTCGAACCGAGACCCGAACCCGGGGTTCCCAAAACACGAGGAAGACGCGCTACCTTTGTGCAAGAAAGCCCAAGCGAATCTCTTAACATTCTTTCTATGCTAATAAGAGAAAGATCCTAAACTGAAGATAAACAAACATATACTGAGTATGTAACACTGATCAATGATATATAAGAGGCTCGAATCTGAAATGTTACTGTACTGTAGCTGACACATAATCATCGGATTATTATAGTTTCATTGAAAAGAGTAATTGAAGTGTACTTAAGTATTTGAAGATATCGGCATTTCATGTATCTCTAGATACAAATATAAATTAAATAAAGAGTTCTACCTTCGCTAATATTAGAATATCTGGTTAGGTGATATAAGTCAAGTTGAAATTTCTTCATAGATTAGTTAAGTTCCTTCATAAATGAACTAAATTAAATTTATTTGTGAAGAAAACCATTCTCGAACATTATGGTGGAATAGCCCATTTTCCCGAATTCATTCGATTCACTCATCATTTAAGAATTTTTGTATCATATTTTTAATAGAACAAGCATTTTACACAAGGATCACACAATGGAATATATTTAGTAATTTGTATTTGCTCTATATAACCAATGAAACTAATTATGGGCAAATAACGTCCGTAGGAATTTTTCGCAATATGGATGTTAAGACACGTATTTTGTTTCAAAGTTTCAATAAATGTATCGCTAATTGAAAAAAAAAACTTTTCGAAAACAAATGAATTATAAATATAGACTCTCATTCCTTATTACTTTGGTAAATAAGTAACTTAGTAAAATTAGTCGTTAAGAATTCGATTTTTAATCCTAAAATATTTTTTCAAGTTTTTTATTCAATTCCATTTCAAAATCAATAACCAAATTTAATTTTCAGTCATTCGGTTACATCTGCTTCAGATTCTTTGAAAATTCTACAATTTAATTTAAATTACTTAAATACATTAAAAATTTTAAAAAATAAGTATCCCAATAATTATTATGTTTTTATTTATAGTTGCATTTTTCAGGTAAACAATTAAAGTTTTAAAATTACAGAAATACATCCAAATAAATTTAATTAGAAAAAAAATTACTGGTGCTAGTTAGTGAAACAATGAGTGGAGTTTAAAAAGTAAGTGAAATAAAACACTATTTACAGTTCTTAATAAAAACAATAAATAAATATAAAGTATTTAAAACATAAAATGAATTCTTCTGAATATAAATTTCAACTGCATGTACCCGAAAAAATATATAAAGAATGAATATTTCAAACTATATTTTTATTCTACTGAAAATATCTGCGGTTATTCTTTATTAAAATATAAAATAATTTCATCTGCCTAAGCTCTTTAAGCTTATTTATGAATACAGCAAGTAGGAAACATGAGGGAATAAAAATATAAGTATTCAAAATTGAATATAAAATATAGAAAAGAGAGCTGAAATATTTATAAAGTTTTATTTCCTAAATTCTCTCACAAATCTGGATTTGATACGTACTTTTTCCATCTTTCCTTTGAATCGAAGATATTTAAAGTTCTGTATATGTTGAATTCATTTAAAATCATATACGTTTTTACGATATATCATGTATGAGATGCCTGAATAGCTTTCATTCATTTGCTAACTTTTTAAAAGTCAGAATGAATAGCATTCATATATTTCAACACAATTCAAGTTCTGGAAAGTATCAGCTTTCTTTCATGTATTTGGAAGATGGGTTTTAAGATAAAATAACATTCTTTATTATTAAATTTAAAATGAGAGTTATATTTACTTAAATTTATTTTAATCTTAATAATAGTACATCTTTGAATTATTACAAATAACTGTATTTATCAATATGTAATTTTTTGTTTTAATTATATAATAAAGCTGTTGAGTAAAAAATGCATTTTTATAAGCCATTAAAATTTATTGTTATATTATTTTATTCTGTTGAAAAATAAACTTTAAAGTAGAGCCAAGAAATATGGAAATAAAAAAAAATCCCCACAGTATATGGACTGTAAGCGAATATAAAGGGTAATCCTAAGACAAAGAGTGCAAAAGACTTAAATGTAAGAAAGAATTACCGAAATAATCATTTATAAAGCAATTAGCACAAATATAACGAAATGCAAAATTTGAATACCTCAAAATAATTGCTGTATAAATATTACAAAATATATAATTCTTGTTGTTGCATAATTAATAAATAACATTAATAACAACAATAACAATTTGTATCAAGTAACTTAAGTAACTTGATAAACATTGTGACTCCTGAAATATGTGTTATATAATAAATCTTCCCTCTAATTTTATAGCTAGTTCAAAGGACTTCTTAAGAAATCAGTCTTTGTAGTAATTAAAATGCGATTTCAAAAAGTTTCCTTCCTGAAATTATACTAGTCTTTTTATACTGTCATTCAACTAATTGTGCCTTTAAAAGTACATATATATATTCAATTAAAGCTTTGATACATTCATCAAATAGTATACAAGCATGTTTTTTATAATTGATTAACCGCAAAATGAATGCATTTTGTGACTTAATGTTGTAAGATTATTTTTTTTTTATTTCTTTACCAAATACATCGTTTCTTTACATTCATTATTTGTAATTACTTTCCTACTTCTTTGTATTCTGGTGCCGTTATAACCCTTTATTCAAGAATAATACAGGATGAACAATCTGGTCTTTTAAAATAATAGGAAATAAAAATAAAATGGTCGATTTATACTTTCATAACTACAGTTAAAAAATATAATTTTCTAAAAATGTTGCTAAAGCCAAAATTCGAAAAATATAAATTTAGATCAATAGAATATCTAAATGTTCCTTGGAAATACCTAAACCGTATTTGCATTCTTTCGTGCATAAGCTGTGTAATGTTTACACATCTATTATTGCCTAGATCTTATACCTTACAGACTACTATAGACACTAAGCAGTCAGGAACTCGTAATTGAATATCCTATTCTGTCAAACGGGTATTTATATGGATTGCTCAAGGAATACATTTGTTCCATAAAATAATAGACAACTGTATTGTGTCATAAGTAAGCAATAGCAGACTTTTGTACAAATAATTCTTTTGAGAACACCACTCTAAATGGCTTTACATTTGTGAAAATATACATCTATAAGTTGAAAAAATAATTTTTTTAAAAATCAATATGAAAATAAATTCAATATGCGCATGCCATTAAGTTCTTTGAATAATGAATATAATTTTACCTAAGCAGTTAAGATAAAACCTATCATATGCGAAAAATTTATCTTTCGATAGCTTCAAAGCTAATAAGAAAAATTTGACATTGCATTAATTAAATAAGGTATTTTAATGATTTACATTTTATTGATTTATTTTCTTGAAAATTTCTTTTAAGATTCAGTCGAATGTTAATTTTAAATTGATAATATTTTGTAATTTATATAGTCCTTTGAATTGAAAATATATATATAGGTTGAAGTTATAAGGGTCTTTTTTCATGCAGATGTAAACTATCAGAAAACTCATATAGAAAGTAATTCTGCATTTTTTTTTTCAGAAGTAACCACTTCATAGTATCAGTTGAATTATATGAGCCGTAAATGCTAAATGAGTAACAATTTACAAGGGAAACTAAACTATAAATAATAGTAAATGAGATAGAGAGATAAGATATATTAATGGAGAATGATAATACAATGCAGAGCAGTTAAATAAAGCAATACAAAATAAAATAAAAAGTTAATGAAAAATAATGCTATGTAATTACATAAAAATTCTAAAATTATATTTTCCTCTTCGTTTCTTTCGTATTTTTATTTCACAAACTCGAAACAAAAATAACTTCTTAAAATAAAGATTACAATTCTCAACAGAGAAACAATTCTTACCTTTGCCTTCCACATACTCCAAAATATATTTAACGATGGCGCTGTTGCCATTGAAAGGTTTGCTCCATCTCAACACAACTTTCCGCCCACTTGTATGAATAGCTTCCAAATTTGATGGAGGATCAGGCCTTTCTGTAAAAGAACACCAAAAGAAAAAAAGATAATGAATTGCACGGTAAATAACTCCCCCGATGGAGAATGTTTAAAAATTATTTTATCAGAGTTCCCAATTATCCACATGATATACTTCTTCCTTAAGTAACTTGGAACTCTGGAAATCTTCCAAATTTTCGAAGTTTTGCATTTAAGATAAGCTCGCTTATTTACCAGTGACACGAAATATTCATCCCATTTAATTATCACTTTATGCTTGCCTTTAAATTTGCTTCATGAGCATTTTCAAAAGAGAAAAAAATATATTTGTCCTAAATATTCAAAATGAAGATGTATTGTATAAGCATCATAAAAGGAATTTATGAATGCTTCAATCTTCAAACGAAGTAATTTTATTTCTGAGTAATTTTTCCCATATTCTTTAACAGGGGGCAAATTCTTGAAAAATGTTTGAATGAAAAATAAATTACTTTAATGAATTCTTAGAAGTATTCGCTTTAATTAATTTTAATTTTGTGTCAACTTAATATTAAGATAAATTTTCTTTAAGAGAATACACAATAAATATACAAGTACAAATATTTAGGTTGCATTTAGCATTTTTGAAGCACTGCATACACATAAAAGAATATTTAAAATTAATTTCTTCTCTTTCGTTCTCTTTTGTAAGCCAAGAATTTTGCAGTAATATTTTGAATTTGTACATGTAAGTCTTTTATTTCAAAAATTGAGTATTATTGAGTAACTCTTCATAAAAGAGTTTTATATAATTAAAAGAAACAAACATTATTTTATTTAGGGCATTTTAGAATAATATATATCAGTATCTTTATACTATTAACTATTATTTACTTACACACCATTAAAACAAAATCAGTTATATTTATTATTAACCAGAAGTAACAAATTTAATAAGCATTTAGGAAAAAAACCTTTTTTAAAAATATTAGACATTTAAAGTCATTTATGACATTTTAAAATCTAATTGAATCGTTATTTGTGTATAATAATGTATCTTTGAGTTTATTTATCAGAAATTATTGGGGCTATTGGACTGTTTTTAGTATTTATTTTATAAATTTCAATAAAATAATTCCAGTTGTAATTCAAAATGTTCTATAATTTTCATAATAATTCTGAAATGGACCTTTTATTAACAATACTCAATACAATTCTCTTTGATGTATTATGAAGGAAATAGATTTTTTAAATGTAACTATATTGCATTTATAATTTTGATTTTAATACATATTTGAATCGATTTAAAATGCTTAGAGTAACGATTATTTAGTGCAGATGATAAAAATAAAAGAGATCAAGCTTTTAAAAAAACATTGCAGCCGCTTTAATATCGTCTATTATTTCCCTAATTCAAAAGTCTAAATTCAATGTTATTTAATTTGAGTAAAAAGCTTATAATCACGAGCAGTTGTATGAAGTAAAGCCATATAATAATATACATATATAAATTTTAAGGCTACGGAAACACTTTTATATTATTAAATATAGCTCTTTATCGATTATTGGGCAACAACTGATTTTTTTAAAAATACATCAATCATTTCTTAATAGACAAGCATCATATTTAGAAGTAGATCAATGGAATTAATGATGCGAATAATTTCCTTTTTACTATCAGCATCAGAGCATTATTGATTATCTAATATATCTTTCTATTAGATAAGGATCTGCTCATGAAAAGTTATTTATTTCTCTACATCAAGAATCTAAAAATAAGGCAATGTGACATCTCATGAGATGCAGGTTTACATGAAAGGTTACACAAATATCATTTCTTCTCTTCAAAGACAAGAAAATATTTACTGCTACGTACTATAAATAAAAGCTTCATTCTGGAAGTTTTGTAAATTCAGAAAAGATATTACTGATAATATAAATTGTATTATTTGACCAGTTGATACAAAAGGCGAATGTATTTATTTGATTTAAGAGACAGTAAAATTGCTCAAAGTATTAAATTAGGCTTAGAAATTAAATTTTTAACGCTTGATCTGGAAATCTTGTTGCTAGAGCTATTATAAACACTTTATCAAATTTGAAATTTCTTCATAGTGAGAATTATAGAATGTATTTTTGGTTCAATTATTTTTCTCCATAAATACTTTGGATACTATTGTCTTCTTTAAATGCAAATAATGCAAGTGCATTTGGAACCTATCACCATAAAATCAGATTTCTTTAAAGACCTGTTTTATAAAAGTATATATTCTTATACTTGACAGCAATAATCAGAATCACTTAATACTATATATACTTATTTAGAAAAATTGCAGAAATATATATTTAAAAAAAACATCAATTCATAGATTTAAAAGATCGATTAAAAAAGAGATCGATTCATACGTTATAAAATGCATACATCATTTAATATTATAACAATGAGAAATATTTAGTGTAACTTAGAACGAATAAAAAAAGTTTCTTATTTTTGAACTATGTAATGTTCCAAAAACTCTTAATTTTGACATGAAACTTTATATATATAAGCCTCCCACCATGGGAAACATCAGAAATAGTGATGAGAAGCTTTCGGGATCAGTCATGGTGACTAGTTCTCCTCACCGTGATCGATACAGAAATGGTGAAGGTCGGCTACCTCCTCTCGATGGCGGAACGTATATCGCTTTTGAAGGGGTTTTGCTGTAACAAGTGATAGCCCTTATGTCTCAAACATATAACCCTCTTTTGTTGCTGTCAAAGCTCTTCGGTCATTCATACTTTTTCGTGGGCTTTCATGAGGATTAGAATAGCCGGTTGATATTAAATATATATGAATCATCTTTAACATACTATTTTAATTTCATAGAGTACTTTGAATGTTTTTTTAAATGGTATGAAATTTAATTTAATGAAGCAAGTCAGACATAACTTACCTTGAACTGTTAACTGATTATGTTTCTCGTCTTGTCCAAAAGCATTTGAAGCCACGCAAGTGTATAAACCGTTGTCCTGCCGTTCAACTACGTGAATTGTCAGCTCTGATAAATGACCGGAATTCAACATCTGTTCACGCAACATGTACCTACAATGAATATCAAGAAATTTTAATTACATACTCACTTAATGTTAGATTAAGGAGAATAATTATACAATTTGACCTGTTTCTGAAAACCATCTATGCTCGTTTCTCTGTTTCATTTTCTGAAATATGTATTTTAATTTGGAAAAATATGGAGAGTTCAATCGTTAAGGTTACATTATTTGTAATCAGTTATGAATCTATATTACATTCAAAATCTTAATGTTTAGTCATTTTTTAATCCCGAACCTAAAACAAGAACTATTCATGTTCTTTAATGTATTAGTTTTACTTCTATACTTTTGTGAAATATCTCTAAGAATTAGTCTTGAGCACATTTATACGAATTCATTATTATAATTGAATAAATGTCAAACGAAATGCAATTTTAAAAAGCACGTCTTCATTGATTTTTTAATTGCGTGTCGTTAATAAAACGATCTATCGGTGCGCATAATTTCAATAACTATGCACAATTATATTTTAAATATTAAATCATTCCAAATGAAAATAAAAAAGTCTGCAATGAACTTTCAGATATCAAAATGTATGTTGTTGTTGCTTCTTATGGCACTTGCCATCGACAAGCTTTCTGAGGTAGTCAGAGGGTAGAGTCTGAGGTAGTAGAAGGTATCTGAGGTAGACTTAAGCCCAATACGTGTCTCATGGTTTATAGCAACGCCAACTAGGGTCTAGAGTACGACTTTTGCTACACGCTCATCGCATTCTCTTACACAGCCTTTTTTTACGGGGGGCATTCTCACCTTACAGATAGAACATAGAAAAACAACGCCTGAACCAGGACTCGAATCCGGGACACCCAGGTCACTAGTAAAACATGCATCCCTATGCCAGGACGCCGGCTCAAAATATATTCCTTATTTTAAATGGAAAATAATTTTAAGGTCAACCAATTCTACAAAATTTTATTTTTAACTAAGCTGATGCTGTAATGTTTTACAATTGTAATAAATTTGTATACCTGCGTTTTTTGTGAGGTTAAAAACGGAAGAAAGAAAAATCATGAAAGAAATGTAATTTTAAATGCTACTCATTAGTCTAAACTATACGAATTAAGTTTTTAAATGTCGGGACGAGAACGTAAGCATTATAAAATAACCAAAGTAGAGCCATCAAAGTTATATAACAATGAAAGGTAAATAAGAAGGAGATGTTCTAATGTAAATAATGTTTTAATTACTTTACAAAAATCTACTTTTCAATTTTTTTATTCCATTATTTAAATATATATTTATCCCCCATTTCTAATAGTGTTGTATAATATATTGTTATTTTTAACGAATGAACGTGTGGCATAAATATTTTTTTTTATAAATATATCTTGATAAATCTATCTTATCATGATAAATTTTATCATATAAAATCTATCTTATCTTGATAAATCTATCATATAAAATCTATCTTATCTTGATAAATCTATTTTATAAAATCTATCCAAAAGATATATAAAATCTATCTTATCTTGTAAATCTATCTTTATAAATATCTTTTTTTTTAAATTAAATAAATTTTTTATTAATTAAAAAAGATTAAATGCCTTTTTAAGCTGTTAGCACATTAAATCGGTACTTTGAACCAAAATCTGTTTAAAAAATAAATTTTTATTTCAAAAAGGTAAGTTCTTTAAAAAAATATCATTAAATAAACACAACTAGCTAGGTTAAAAGCCACATGCAATAGATTTCCATTTACGAAACAAAGCTATTTCCATCCCTTTTCATTGTTTACCAATAAACGTTTCATCTAATATCCGTAACCCAACATTTGAGAATTAATTCTTTACTTTCAATCTTTGCAACGGACAAGAATTTCTAGTAATCGAATACGCCAGTCCGAAGGAAATGATTCTAAAAAAAGTCCAACTAAAACCATCAACTTCAAGCATAACTATAGCGAAGAAAAACAAACAGCAAATCGAATAGCCATTGTCATAGCCGGTCGATTTTTGTCTTCCAGGAGATTGGACTTTTCCAAGACGTATACGATCCGACCAATCTGGCTAGAGTGCTCCCAAGGGAAGGTTCGACCAAAATGAAGAGTGGAAAATAGCCAATAGGAGACCAACATCACCTGAAACAGGGACATTGCCTGGCAGGTCTAGAAAAAATATTTTCCTTCAGTTTCTTTCGACTGGACTTTTTCTTATGTTTTTGTTCCCCTCTTACATTTACTTTGTCCTCTGCTTTCGGCAAGAAACAGTTTTTCTTGTCACCGGCACTTTCAAAATTAGATTAAAATTTTTGTTCCTGTTATTTCTAGTATTTTCCAATAACAGAAAAGATAAAGATATAAGATATTTGAAATATATTATTTTTTTGTTAGATTCTCTGATAATTTTTAAAGAATTATTAAATAAGAATTATCAGTTTTTTTTGTTAAATTTCAAGGATATTTCCTTTAAATGAAATGACTGTTATGATCAAGGCACTATTTTTAAATTTCTATATAAGTAAAAAAAAATTCATTCAATTTTTTTAAACTTTTGTTCAGAATATGTTTTCCTTGTGAAACAAAAATTTTCTTATTACCGACAAGTTTATCCCAGATTAAACCTTTTCCTGGTTAATACTAGAAATTTCTAAAAGCAGTTTAATTAATGCTATCTGTAAAAATTATGAAATATCCTTCAAATTTTTTTATTTATTCTATATTATTATATCTGTTTACTCTCATCCATTATTGAATTATGTACTTTATATAATATTAAATTATTTTTAATTGGGAAAAATGTTTCCTTTTAGCAATATTATATTTTAGTTTGTAACTTGTTGAGAGATTTTATTGGGAACAACAACAACAACAACAAAATTAGTATTTTTGTGTTGTGTATTTATTTTCTGTTCATATTTTTCATCCAATTTTCTTTGTATTTTTTGTAGCTGTAATCCATTATTTAATCATAGATATTTTCGATATTTGATACAAGATAATTTGTTTCTGTTATTTTTGTACTTTACCAACAACTGGACAGAATAAAAGAAGGAATTCTTGATAAATGAGGAAACAATTATTGCTAAATAACAAGCCCTCTTCTCACCAATTTTCAAGTAATTTGTATTTTTTATCTTAGCTTAGATAACATTTTCTTTTTCAAAAACATGGGGAAAATATGGAATGGGTTTTCCATATTGATTTCGCAAAACGAAATATTTTAGTTTATTTTGGATAGCCCTTATTTCGGACTTCTCTATTTATGCAATTTTTTGTTTTCAAGAAATTCTTTGAATTAATTATATTTATCTAGCTCAGCGAATGTGTTTGCAAATGTTGTATGGTTAATTTTAAATTTTAAATACACTTAAAATATTTAGTGAAATTGAAAATTTGAATGGCATTATAAGAAAATTTACCCTACATATAGAAGTCTCTTTTTGAAAAGTCTATTTTAAAAAGGTTTCATTACATACAATAGCTTTTTGAAAGTTTTAGAAGATTTTTTTGTATTCGAGATAAAACATTCTTACTTTAAAAAATATTTGGCATTTTTATAGATTTAATCGGGTTTTTTTCATAATAACTAAAAAATTTTACTATTGACTAAAATTATACTTTTTCTTTTATATCTAGAATTTCCATTTAATCTAAGATAAATGCATTTAATATGTTAATATTTAATGCATTATACACACACACACACACACACACACACACACACACACACACACACACACATATATATATATATATATATATATATATATATATATATATATATATAAAATGCCTTAAATATTAACATATTAGTTGTATTTATCTTAGATTAAATGGAAACTGTAGATATAAAAGAAAAGTTAGTATAATTTTAGTCAATAGTATAATAGTAAACAAATTATTTGAATAAGTAAATGCAAATATAATGTATAGGCATTATCTAAATAATTAAATAAAATAATACAAAAATAGTATGTTTAATTTATTAAAGTTTGTTTTATAAAAAAGTAATTTACCCCCAAAACACATTTAAATTGTATCTGGAGAGATAAATAAAAGAAAAATTTAATATTCTTAATATTCCATATTAATTGGTTTAAAATATATTTCCTTCTATTTCCCTGAATTACGTATTAAAACAATACCAGTAGATATATCCTGTTTAATTTATTATATTTAGACATCTGTTATTTTCTTGCTGTAATAACTGCCTAAGTTTATTTATATGTGTTTCATAATTATAATTTGAGCATAGATATTAAATTAAAACCCATAAAATTCCTAAGTAAGATTAAGTTTTAAGAAGCACTGTTACTCTGTACTATTGCATTTTAAAATGAAGAAAAGCCAATATCTTTAAATTCTTTCATAAATGTCATTTAATTATGAAAAAATATGAAACCTTCAAAAGTTTTCATTATATATATATACGTTGCAATATTTTTCATTATATATATACCATTTTGAATAGTTATAAATCACAAATTTAACAAAATGTAGTCATAATATCTCCCTTTACAGTAATTATAAAAATCTACATAAATAAAAAACGTGAATTTGTAGAAATAACTGAAATGATAAAATTCCCTAGAACATAATGTGAAAATAAATTTCATTTAGGTTCTTTTATTTTAGGCTGGAAAATAATATTTTTTCAAAGCCAAGTAAGTAAATATAAAACCCTCAAATTTTTAATTACATATATATGATGTAATATTTTTCATATTTATCTTTTTAACTGAGCATCTACAGTTGGCGACTATTTATTTTCCAATTCTAAATCCGAAAAAAAATATTAAATCTTGTTAATGAAACTCTTTAAAAAAGTTTATTTTGCAATTGATTTGGATAATTATAAATCGTAAATTTAATAAAATGTAGCCGTAATATATACATATATCTTTAGTAATTACTAAATTGTACATAAATATAAAAACATCAACTGGAATTCCCTGGAGCATAATGATAAAATAAATTTAATTTAGGTTTTTTTATTATTATACTACGCTTAAAAATTATAATTTTTTCAAAGCCAAATATGTAAATTACTTTTTTCTCTAACAGAGTTCAGTCTAACCGTATTTAAAATCCTTAAACTTACAAATGATGATAAAGTATTAAAATAAAATATAAGTCTGAAGAAGAGATTTTTCATTAACTGAATGTGAAACATCCAATATTCGTTGGTAAAAGGCAATTATTTAATGGAAAACGGGGGAGTATTAATTTGTCTTACCTTGGATGGCTCAATCCCCCAAAAGGCTGTTTATCTTTTAGCCACATGTAAGTCATTGGCTTCTCTCCAAATGCTTCACATTTTAGCGTCACCGATTCCCCGGTTCGCACGGTTTGGGCAACAAATTTCTGCTTGAAATGTGCTGGTACTGAAAGGAAATCATCATTAGAATAAAGAAACTGAATAAAAAAGGGAGAATTATAGGCACTCTTGTAATTATAGGAAAACACTTGAGCAATAATAGTAAGTAATACTAAAAATTTAAACCATGGCTTATATATCACATAAACAGAAAATTTATATGTTTATCTTTTTGTCACACATCTGCATTGGACACTCTCCAATTACTTTTCGTATCAATATTATAAATATATGAATTGTTATTGCTGTTGTACTAAACTGAGTATTTGAATTTAAAATAAATGTAGACATTTGTAAACATTAATTTTAATTACACACATTAATTCATGTGCACCACCCAATGAATTTGCTTTCATGAATATTGAAGTACTTTATTTCTGAAAACCTAAATTAATTGGCAGCTGATATTTGATTTTCAACTTTATTTTCGGGCTTCTGAATCAACATTAGATGTTTGGTGAGAAATCAAAGGTATGAAGTCATTTAAAATAGATCCAATATATTCCTTTTTTGCTCGTTATTTCAAATTTTATTAAAAAAAATTAATGACTTCTAAATATACAATTTGACTTCCAGAAACCTCTTCTATCAAATTTTCATTCAATTTAGAAAATCCATCATGATGTGACTTCAGTTTCATGAAAACTGAAATATTTTTTTCTCATTGCCTAACTCATTGACAGCATAGCTATTTGTATTTAAATTGTAACTTTATTTTGGGACATCTTAATTAATATCAGATGATATATAGATATATTGTGCCAATATATTTATTTTGTATATAAGTTATTTGCTCTTGGGTTACCAAAAGCTTCCTTTGTATATAATTGTTTTATTCTTTTTTAACAGCATTTTCTTAGTTAACGTTGTTTACATTTTTATGTTCCTTTAATAACAGTTGAAATGTTTATACTTTTTTTCTTTTTAACAGCATTTAGTTAACGTTGTTTACATTTTTATGTTCCTCTAATAACTGTTGAAATGTTTGATAATTACTATACTTGGAGACAAGATGAAATTTTTTGAGAATCTAAATTCGTATCTCTTTCCGATCTGGTTCTTTGAATTGTTTTATGAAAATTAAGCTGATTAACCTGCACTTCCGTGCTCGGTGGGGGTTGCTTTTATGCTGCTCATCGTTATATTCGAATGACTTCGGCTCTGACGGAGTATACCTATGCCATACTGTGCCAATATATTAATTCTAATAAATTTAGAAACGTTGTTACAACATATTTCTTTCTTTCGTTCATTCATTCATATTAATTTGGAAACATTCGTTAAATCTAATCAATCTGGAAAAAAAATTTCTGGTATGTTTCTTTCCTGGTTCGTTCCTAAATATTGATCTAAAAACATTCGTTAATGCCAATTAATTTAGAAACATTGTTCTAAAACATTTCTTTCATTCCTTCGTTCATATTTTATTTTGAACAATTTCAGTGACTTCCAAATATGCAATATTATTTCAGAAAACCATTTCATATCAAACTTTGATTCAATCAAACAATTCTATTTATTTTCAATACATGATTCTCAGAATGTTTAGTAGATTTAATATCTTGATTTGATTTGTGGAAAGTATCTTTTCCACTCTTTGATACATAAAACCCTCACATAAATCATTTTCCAGCTAAATATTTAAATCTTCAAAATATTCTCGTTTAATGTAATTTCAAAATTTCATAGAAACGAAGCAAAATTGAACAGGATCGTGTATGAATACAAATAATGAAATCAGGAATGAATCTGAATAAATATATGAAATCAAACGTATACAAACATAGGAAACTAAATAAAAGCTCTCGGAATTGATGATTTCTTATTATTAGCCATGCAACGATGCATTTATTCTAGATCGATTCCATTTTTGCGATATTAGTTTGGCATATTTTAGATAAAAACTCCACTGGAATCTAATCTAACTGGAAGTATTTAAGAAAATATTTTCTCAAAACTTTTATTACTTTTTAAATATTTTGGAAACTTGATTTTTTTACATAAATTAACTAAAATTTGCACAATACTGCCATTAATAAGGTACAGTTCTATTTTAAAAACTATTCATCATTTGTATGATTCTATTCCATTCGATTGTGAATCAATATGTATTATAAGCCAAAGGTGTTTCTATACTTTATAAATAAAGAATATTTTATTCGTTCGTGTTTTTGTTTATTATTAAGATAATCACTTACATATCTTTTAAGAAAATATTTAATTAATTATAAATATTGTTGTAATATATCATAATGATTAATAATTAATATCACGAAATAAAAGTTCTAACAGACTGATTGTGTCATTTTTTAAAACAAAATGACATAAATTAAAATACATTAATATTTTAGATAAAATGCAATAAATAAGCAGATGAATATTATTAATAAGTTTAAAAGCATATTTAATCCAGACAAGAATAAATTAAAATAAGACAACAATCAAAAACAGAAATGGATTTATTCAATAAAACTTAAGTAACTTAAAAATTTACTCATATAACAAATTAATCTCTTTTGGTTTGAATTGATGCATAAAAGTATGTATGCATAAAATGTTTAATTTTTCTTTTAGTACCCATCTGGGGAAATGGTGAGTTAATTTACATGAGTAGAATTGCTTTTCAATATAAAAACAAAGAAATAAAAGGCATAATTTAATGTTAATTTAATAATATTCATAAATTAAAAATAAAAACTTATAAAGTAAGAAATATTTGTACCATAAAAATTAAAACAGCATAATCATTAATAAAACAATGTCATTTAGATTTTTTCTTCTTTCGTTGATTTAGCTCTGATAGTACTTCCAAATTCATTTCTCTTTGGTTCTTAGAGCATTAATGGCTTATTTCAGTTTTAATTAAACCAAATATATTTCAACGCGCATCGATAAAATATTACAAAAGGAGTAAAACATGGAAAGATAATCTTTTTTAGAATAAACGCTAATTAAAACAATTCTGTTTTACTGTCCCGAGAAGATAAATGTAAGGTTTTCATAAAGAGACAAAACGGGCCCTCCTTTTACAAAGCGCCTGTAATTAAATTTTCTAATGATATAAAGAGAAAGCAGAAACACATTTAAAAGAATTACGCTTTTAGTGAAAATGAAAAAAAGAGAAAGGATGTGAATCCGAGTTTATTAAATTTGTACTTTTATTATCAGACTATTTCTTTTGCCGTATCTCTTTGCCATTGAAAAAAAAAGAGCTAATATTAATCACTTAAACACAGAAGCTTTTACTCTAAAGTCAAATTATATTTAAGAATTTTGAAAAGAAATGAGATTAAAAATTTGGACAGGCTTATTATTACTAAATACTTATTAGAACGATGAAACTTTTAGTACCATACAACCGTTATCTTGTATGAAAAGTTAAAAAAAGATATAAAAAAGTTAAGAGAAACGTTTTATTGGAGATGTATTACTTATTCAAAGCAATAATTGATTTCACTGCGAGATACATCCCAAGCAGAAATTAAGAATTGTAAAATGAATTAAAATTGAGACGAAAACCATTGTAACAAGAGGAAAATATAGAAATAAAAAATGGTTAAATATATAGTAGAAAATTCAAGTATAAACTTAACACCAATATAAAAAATTCAACAGATTTAGAAAAAAAATAAATGAAATATCTTTATTTGTAAAAGTATATTTTCAATATTTAACGTTTGTATTATGATCAAAGAGACAGGCAGTGAATTTATCAAATGAACAGAAATGATTTTAGTCACTCCTCAGATGATTAACATGTGAATTCTTTTTTTGAATCTTGACAAGTTTCTATAGATTTGTTTTTTTCCTTCAAAGGAATGTGT
>JAOUZG010006535.1:3576674-3608621 GCA_026289955.1 Argiope argentata
AATTTTCATTTAATCATACTCTACATCCCATCTTCATTTTTTAAAAAATGAACAGAAGTAAATTTTGATTATTTCATCCTTCATTAGAAGCTTAAAATAATCGAAATTTAATTTTATTACTTCACTTGTTAATTAATTTTTTAATGAATATTTTTTATGATGAATACTTACTTTATTTATTACTTTACTTTCTTAATTAGATCTTCATGTTAGTTTTTTTTTTCAATTTTATGTAATTAACTATTGGATTCAAATAACTTTAAAAGTACGAGATACAATCCATATCTGTGCATAAGTAACAAACTTGGTAGAGTATTTCAATAACAGCCCAACTTTTTTCGTGTCCTAGGCATGTTATTATAATGGTTGCTATTTGGTAACATATAGTCAAATATTGACTAAAATATATAATATAAATTATTCAATAAAAGCTATATAATTTTTTTAAAAACTAAAAAAAGTTGAAGAAAAAGATTAAAGTTATGGATGTTTTTTTCCTTGTTAATACATTCTTCTTATTTTACCATTTTTAATATTATTTTTATTATTCCAATATTCGAAGGATTTTTAAAACTTTGTATAAAACTCTCATATTATTTTCAAAAATCTCAATTGAATCTTAGAAGAGGATAATCACCATTCATCTAGTCACATAGTACTCAATACACCACAATTCCAGATCCTATACAGGGGATCTTCAGAATAAAAATGACAGCACCTTACGACGGGTGTTTTAATATTTGCCTTGAGTGAGAAATTTCAGTGACAGCTTAACCTCAAGAGAATACTTGGGAAATTATTTTGCCCAAGCTTTTGAAAATCCATCAAACTTTGTCATCATCCTTAGGGAAAAGTTTGAAAACTGGACGGAAAATGTGTGCAGAGTTTTTTTTCTCCTCTTAAATCTCTGAGTTTAACTTTCTTCGGTAAAGCTCAGATAAAAATAAAAGTAAATGTCCATTCTCTCCCCCTTTTTTTAATTTACGATGATGTTTTAATTTTTTTAAATAAAATTCATCTATTCCCTATATTCCATGTTTCATCTTAACACAAATTTTCAAATGCGTTTTATCAAAAGATAATTCAAAAGATTTTTCATTTTGATTACTTTCTTAAAATATATTAAGTACATAACATGAATCGTATCAAACTTTTAAAAAGTGAAATGATAAAGTGAAATACATTTTTTTGAAACTCACCATGTACTGTTAACTTCACAACAGTGCTCAAAGGTGTCCCAATTCCATTACTTGCCTCGCACATATATCGCCCATCATCTTCTTGCTCTACATCTCTGATAACCAATGATCCATTGACTAATGTTTGAATGTGGGATCCACTGATAACAGTTCTATAATCACCACTCTCATCTAAAATAAACGATATTTTGATGAGCAAAATATAGAGATTTTATTCATGTTTTTTTTAATATTCTTTTTTTAATTGCTAGAGCATTTTTTTACTAAGAAATAGCAAACAAAGAGGCTTGAAATTTCTTACAAAAAATTATTTTAATTTTTTTCTTTCTTATTTAAAAAAAAACTGGCATATTTTCTTTTGGTAAGCTCTAATTTCAGTTCAATGTTTATTTATTAATATGTGATGGTATTTCAATTATCTCTTGTTACATTAGATTTTTTACCTCAAAGGTACCCACACACATAATTAAAATCATACTAATTGTTAAATTAGATGTTAAATGTAGTATGGTTACTAAGCCTATAAAGAAAAATCTCAACGATTTAATTTAAACATTTCAAATTTTGTTTCGTGATAAACTTAACAGATATTAATAATAGAATAATTTATGACGGAATATATGTATATTGATTTTTATAGATGTCGTATTTATGATCCGATTTTTATGTACCTCATAATCCAACTCAATAATATATTGTTACTTAATATATTGTAAGATAATATATTGAGATAATATATAAGATAATATATTAATTTTCGACAAAATATTTTTTTCTTCATTTAGCCAATAACAATAATCTAAATTCTAATACATTTAGCATAGGTTTTATCTAAAAGTTCTTATTAAACTCTTCAAATTATTACAAGAGGTTTTCTAAAATAAAAACTATAAATAATTGTCATATTTCACTAAGAAAAATGTAACTTATAAGAAAATAATACAAAACTGAATATGCACTTAAGAGACTATTTTAATTCGAAAGCTGCATTGAAATTAGTAATTAAATTACTGACCGAGAAAAATAATTATTTTGATAGCAATATAAATACCTTAATGTTGTAGATATGTTGTAGATATTATATTTAATGTTGTAGATATTATAAAAACTAGAACATTAAGGGATCCAAAAAGTAGAGCAAATTCATTAAAATTTTAAATAAAAAATAAGTTATATAAACTGAATTAATTATGTTTAAGAAAAAGAACAAACTAATTATATACTATTAAAATTATTTCATTGGATAAAAATGATTGACATTTAAAGGGCTTTTCCAGACAGAATAATAAGAAATATACTTTTTCTTCGTATTTCCTTTAGGAATATAAGGAATTCTTTTCCTTTTATTTAGAGACTTCTTCCAACTTAAATTACCACTGAACTGTGATATCTGGTATCATCATAAATATAAAATTAGAATGAATTATTTGATTTGTAGTTACTCGTATCTTGAAGAGATAAATCTTCGGCAGACGATGATAAAAAGGAATTTAGTGCAGTCTAAATTGGAATTCCTTGTCACAAAACTCCAAAGTAAATAAATTCTACAGATCTTTATGATTCAACCAAACATAATAAATAAAAATTTAATTATAATTTCAATGAGATAAGTTTCGTTTCAACATGAAGTTTTCCAACGAATATTATTTATTAACTCGGATCAGAATTCGATTCAAATCTCTGAGAGATTCCAGCGCATCGACGAAAAAAAATCAAAAATATATCAAAACTCTAATTTATTAAATGTGCCACTTTTCCCAATAAATCGAAGAAGTTCTTTCATTGCAAATAATTCAATTTGCTTCACATTCCCTAGAGCGTATCATTTATATACCACATAAAGGTCCATCTTCTTTGCGCCCCGAGGAAATTTTCTTGTCTTTTTCACACCAACCCAACGATATATTTTTTGCTGGCAGATTCTCACCTGAATAGATTTATCTTGCCAAAAGAAGATTATAAATCATCGGCGATGAAAACTTCTTTTGAAAGATAGTTATTTCCAAAGGATGCCCTTTTGTACAAGGCCTGCCCGCATGTAATCACTTTAAACGTAAATATACCTATACATGGAAAGACATAAAAAGCTTTTTATTACGGAAACTTTATGCTCTCGTTCTGAATAAAGCATGGTGAATTTACTATCAAAAAGATAATCCTCCAAGCAATAGACGATGAATATAAATTTTATACCATGCCATCACGTAGTGTACTCAATTTAAGTTTGCATCAAGATATGCAAGTATCAGGTATAATAAAATGCATTTTACTTTAATTTCTATGCGTATGTACTTAAAAAAACGAATCTAAGATGAATACGAAATGAAAACATATTTTCGAAAAATAGGCATATGATATTATATGTTTATATGAAGAAAAAAGTAATTCGTCGTCATATCCTGAATAAATGCAACTTGCTATAAATTTATTTGAGATTTGGAAAAAAAGGTTTTTGTAATTCATAGGGAAAATGTTCATAAAAATGATGAAACTTTTTAGGTTACCACCAAAAACTTCATTAATAATGGATGGTTTATCTTGAATCTTCCAATATTTCAAGGTAAACCTTCTGTCAAGTTTAAGCCTAGTCTACTAAATGCTTAGGAATAGTTTTTTTTATCAATATAAATTACATTTTAGAAAAGGCTATGGTGTGTCCTTCATCTTATGAAGTAATCAAAACTTGTATAAAATTTATTTCATAACATTTTTAAGCAGTAGTTGCTATAAAAATTTTTTAAAAACATTTCAAACATATATTCAGTTATAAGAAATGTATGGATTTCTCGAAGACACTAAATATATAATATCTTGGGGATTTCTTTCAAATTTGAGAATGAATATTTCAAAAGGTTATTTCTTTGAAAGAAAGGATATGTCGGCTTTGTAGTTAAATAACTAAGACAGATCATTATTTATCGAGGTAAGCATACAATTTTTAACAAAAATCTAAAATAAAAAAGAAGGAAAAAAACCCAATGAACTAATTGAAAATTATAAATTTGTTTTTAAATATTAGATATGTTTTTCTACATATATTTATTTCCTAATATCAAGATATGGAAATTTCTATTTTACCTCAACAATTAGTGTTTTAAATTGCGAAATTTGATTCAAGTTATTCTTGAATATTCCTATACGAGGTGCAATTGCATACTGTGTTATATATAAAATTTTCACATACTACCAATTTAATACCAAAACCAGAAATAATTAAATTATAGAAGAATATTTTGGCACACTTAAGTGAAAATTAGTATTATATAATCTTGGTTTTCCTAATACTGAATATAAGGAATTATTAAATTCGTTAAAGGTGCTTTATTTTTAGGTGATAATATATTTTCTCTTGATAATTTGTTATTAGTAATTAGATTTTTTGACTCTCTAAAAACCGATGATTGATAATGTTTTCGGGGGAGTTTTATAAATTTATAGTACGCTATTGACAAAACTTCCTCAAAGTATATCAATATATGTATTCTTGCTCTTTAGCAATATTTTCATACCATTTAAATATTAAAATAGTTGAATCGTTATTAGATATTATAATTAGTGTTTACATGGTTATGTAATTAAAAATTGATTGTTGGCATGACCGAAAACCATATCATTCATGACATTTGTGGGATCATGAACTTACACAATTGTATAACCGGGGTGTGGTCTTCATATTCAAGTAAACATAAGCTTCAAAACAAAACAGTTTATTTTCACGAGCGCATTCTCTTCAACTCTCGCACACACTACACGCTCCAATTCCATACTCACCAAACCAACGCAAGTGTCCGCACAGATGGCTCTGCAGCGCCCTCTACGAAAGCACCTACGTCACAACAGTATAAGTGTTTGCTGTTTGTTTCTTTAAATTTGACATCAACATTGCTTAGAAAAAACTGTATATATTTGATTTTCTTAAAGATTATTTTATCTCAAAAACGATTTATACTTACTAAACCATCTTTACAAAATATTCTATTTATGCTTTATATGGGGGTATCATTTGTTTGGATTAAGATTCATCAATTTGCCGTTAGAATGTTTGAGATTCCGCAATAAACAGGAGCCTATGTTCATAAAATATAATATTATTATTCTGGAAAAAAATCTTTATCTTGAAATATTTTTTTTCAAAATAATAGTTTCATATTTATTTCTTATTAAATTGATAAATGTTTTCGAGTTTAATGTTTCAGTATCAAAAGAAATCCAGATTATAACGCAACAGAATAATAAACTACTATCAGATAAATTAACCGTTCCGAAATCTAATTACTTTCACACGGAAGTTTTTACCAGTTCAATTATCTGTAATAAAATTTTTGAGCACTCGTTTGCCTTTATAGAAATGTTGAACACTCGTATGCCTTTATCCTTTATGTACAGAAACACAGTGTTGGGAAAACCATGAACAATATTTTGTTAAAACTGATACACTAATCCGAAATTTTTTATTTATATTTGCTGTACTACAGGAGGACATCATGACATGAATTGGAATTGTTTAAGAGTTTCTGTCATTATTAAAATCATTTATTCAAAGTTTTAATAGTTATAGTAACGGAAACAGAAGACGTCATTTTGCCAAATCAATAATATTTAATTTTACATATGTTAGTTAATTTATTATATCATATCTATTAATACATCTGGTTTATCAAAATTAATATTACTTTTATATTTGTATTTAAAGCAGATTTTTAATTTTACATTTCCTATTTTTAATAATTAAAATGCATCATTATAGTAAATATTCTTTGATATTTGTATCAAAAGTTTCATACAAAACTATTATCTTAATTATTTGAATCCCATTACACAATCTTTTAATTTTTGAGGATGAACTATGAAAAAATTCAATTTTTCGAATATAGGATGAATAATGATTGTCTAATATATAATTCATTTTCTAAAACAGTCTCTATCAGATAGATTATTTCCGATTTCTTTAAATGTTGAACATGGGCAATATTTTATTTTATCAAGTATAATAGAAACTCTCAAAGCAAAAATTGGGTATAACATTTTCATTTCTAAATCTTTACATAGCAGGAAAACATGTCTGATATTTACTATAATTTTAAACATTTTTTCTAATACTGAAAAAAAGTTAGTAAAATGTGGTTTTTAAAATTAATAATTGTAAAATAAAATTTGTAGAACATATGAAGGAGCTGCATCAATTTAAAGTTCCTAACAATAGTTTTTTAGTTTATAGTACAATACATTTTGCATTGTTTAAAACATGTTTTATTCTTTATTCTGCATAAGACCCTGGACAATATCTATAATTATAAGAATATGCTTTGAAAAAATGTTGATATATATCACATTTATTATCAACACATGTTATTTCGTCGTAGAACTTCATGATTTCACAAAAGGCATGGTTTAAATTAAACCGCCAGAAATTGATGATATCTTTCCAAGTAAAATAATAAAATAGCATACTTTCAATGAATATAATATATTTTACAAATTTTAGATTTTTCTTTCATGAAAATAAAAAGATTATGCAAAAAATATTGTTTTATACTAAAAATGTTTCAATATTGATACTTTAATGGTAAAATTAAGTTTCTATATAAAGGCTTTGAACTTAAGTAATAATTTAATATAATTTTCATAAAACCATCAACCGAGAAAAACATTATAATTATTATTAATTTGTGAACCATGCATGACAAAATACTTCAATACGAAACATTTTACATTTAAATTAATAACCCAGTTAAAAGGTTAGTCATCTCAAATATGCATTACCTAAGAATTCTAGCATGATTTTTATATTCGTTTTTAATTTTGAAACATTCTTCTCTAAAAGGTAAAGCTATTAAATTTTTTATCTTTCTGACGTTATTCCCTTATTACTAATGCTTTTATCTGGCCATTTAACTTATGTATATAAATCTGATGTAGAGAAAGTAATAAAGGATTACTGATAGGCATTCCCACATATTTTCTTCCATATTCCTTAAGGTAGTCAGAAGTTTTTATGTAGAAAAGCAGTTGACAACCCTGTTTTGTATTAAAAAATACAAAACTGGATATCTGGAGGAAATTGAAACCGCTTTCTCTTGTAGAATGGGTCTTTATGTTTAAAGTGAAATCCATTTATGAAACTTGACTAGAGATCTTTTTTCTTTCATAATGGTTCGCTTTATTTTTGCCCATGTACCACAGATATTGAGTTATTTTTGACATGGACATTTTCTCAAATTTTAGTAATGTGTCAAGCACAGGAGATCTAAATTAAATTGCTTTCAGAATTTTGCGTTACGATACCTTCAAAATTAACAGATAAATTTATAAAATAAGAATGGTTTACGCTTTAGAAACATATATTTGATAGGATAATAATATTAGAAACATATATTTGATAGGATAATAATATTAGAAACATATTTGATAGGATAATAATATTTAGCACATGAAAAATTGTGAGTTAAAATAATTTATTATCGAAATGCATTTTTATGCAGGTATTTCTGAGGTTTCATATTTTCGTTTTATCCATACATGAAAGAAATGTGCTGGAAATATAATTCTTTTAGCTCACACCATTTATTTTATCTTAATGAAGCCAATTGCCAAACGATTATTTAGGAAGAAAAAATAAAATATTTAATGTCTATCAATCTGTAATACGATATGCAGAATTTGATTAATTTTCCCTAAAATGCTAAAATATTATACATTCATCATAGCCGACATGATATAAAAAACTAATTTAAGAAATTAATGTTCCTGGATTGACCATGTATGTTTCATTTTACCATTTGAATTGTACGGAATATTTTTCTAGCAGCATCTCTGTATTTTTTTATCCTATCTTTGGGTAAGAAAACTATTAAGTATTTTTTCTAATTCATGATATTTTCACCATTTCCACAAAATTCCTCAATTTTTTTCAAGTTCGTATTTATTTGTATTAAGTTTCTGTTTTCTCGGGAAGTTTTATTTAATTTTGCAACCAATGACTTTTTAAGTTATGAAATAATCTGAAAATAGAAGGACCATTAGACAATATTTGGTTCTAAAGAGCATCATATTGACAAAAGTTGGAATTATATTAATGACTAACTTTTAAAGTACTAATTAATTTATAGTATAGAAAAGGGTCTATTCAAAAATTTTTACACTTGTCTTCTAAAATTGCATCTGTTTCCTTAACAAAGCTTCCAAAAAGAACTAATTTAAGCGGAATTAAATGAGATATTGTGGAAAAAAAGATTTCAATTATTATTACTAGTATATCGAAGACTTAAATTGAGACTTATTTTAGGCGCAATACAATTTTGTTTTAATTAAAAAATGACTTACCATTTGCTTTTTTCCAAATCACTCTTGGTTCTGGTCTACCGTCAGCGGTACAGTCTAAAATTACAGTTCCACCAACTGGCACAAATTGATCGTTGGGCTCAACTCTCCATCGAGGAGGAGCTAAAAATGAAACAAATATTACAGGGAATAAGAAAAAGATTAAATTGATACGTTTAAAATAATTGCAATTAATAAGACTATTAAAAATTTAGATTGATATTTAGCAATCAAAGTGTGATTTAGATATAAAAAATTTCTAACCCAATCTTTCCTCCTAACGTAAAAGGCAACGTATTTCTAATGGAACTGAAGCAATTTCTTAACCCGCGAGCTCTCGCACCCATTTTCAAACGCGAGAACTCGCGCCGGGTATCTCATACCCTAGCTCCTTTTTGCTATTGAAATGTCAATTAATACTTTTTACAAGCAAATCTTACTAAATTAAATATTACAAAATAGTGCATTTAAGAATTTTAGTGAATTTAATAGTACTTACAAACATGTTAAAGACAATTTTGACAAATTACAAACTGATGTTCAACACAAAGATTTTTTTTTACATTTTTGGCACATGAACCTTGATTTTCAGTCCTTATTACAAGGACATAATGCACATCGTTCATAATTTGCTTTGAGGTTTTTTGCTGGTATTTCACTATTAGTGATTTCCAGTTCAATAGAAGAGCTTGGATAAGTTGTCTTTCTTTGAGGCTTACGATTTCTGTGTAGTTCTGAAAGACCAAGTCCCAGATTTTTCAAAAAGAAACGTCTGTTTCTACATTGTGTGGGTGGATTTTTCGTGGACATCAACAAAATCCTGGCGTTAATAGCAGCCACATTCAACATTGAAAATAAAATAGCCGTTGGCCAATGATTTGATATCCTTGCTTTAGTGTATGCTGCAGCCCTTTCATCGACAACATCCACAGCCCCTTTCGTAAGATTATAAAACGTGATGATATCTGGTTTTTTCAATTCCATAGTGGTTTCGACTATTTTATCATCGGTATGCATTGTGGACAACATAACAACATTTTTGTACTTTTTTGCTGCATACGAAACAATTGTCGTTTCTTTTTGAAATCCAAAGACTGAAGAGTACAACTCCTTTTTCATCAAAAATTCAGGCGGTATTTCTCTTTTATTTTGTCTAAGTGTTCCAACTATTGTAATTTTATTTTTCAAAAATTCTCGTGCTAGTTCATATCCCTTATACCAGTTGTCAGTTGTCAAGTTGCGTCCAGAATTGAAAAGCGGTGTCATCAACCGCATCGCAATGGCTTTCGAACTACAGTCTATTTTGAAGGGTCCATCAAGTTGCTTACCAGCATAAATCTCCATATTCCAGGTATAAAATACTCTAGAATCTACCAGTGCAAATATCTTGATGCCATACTTAGCGGTCTCTTTGGCATATACTGCCGGAATCCGCACCGCCCTCGAAAAGGTTCCAATTTTTCATCAATTGTAACGAATTCTCCAACAGTATAAGAATTTTTACAACTTGTAAAAAATGTTTCAAAAAAAATTCTGATGGGAGCCAATTTATCTCTCTCTTCTACTTTGACGATCATTGATATTGTCAAAGCGTAGACATCTCATGAGAAAAAGGAATCGAATGCGGCTCATGGTTTTAGGAAATATGTCAATCCAGGTTCCATCCGTGGCGTATAAATCCTTCAAGTTAGTGTGCGATGATTTATGAGTTCCACATAAGTATAACAGTCCAATAAATGCTTTTATTTCGATTTCATCTGTCTCCTTTGCATCTCGCTCTCGAGTAAAACGCTCTCTAACGGAATCGATATAAATATTTGTGCACTGCACCATCATATTTATCATGTTGCTATAGAAGAGAACATTCCATGCATCTATGGGAGAAGCGACGTCTCTTGAATAAGCTGTATTTCCTGGAAGCTTACTAATTATATTCCTTGAAGGCTTCCCAACATTTTGCCGGTATTTTTCTTTCTGCCATTTTGTAACTCTATCTTTGCCAATATCAAAATTGGTTGTTGACAATGAACTTTCATCTTCTGTTTCTGTCTCAATTTCACTAGAAGAATCGTGATCGCTACAACATACTTCATCCCCAGAGTCATCACTATCGTCAGATAGGAGTTCATCATCACTAGAAACAGTCTCTATAAGGTGTCGAAGATATTCATTTTCTTCATGGTAAGTCATATAGCGCGTCATAATCCAATGAACTCACAGAAAGAAAGGAAAGATCTAACTGACGCGAGGACTCGCACGGGTATGACATACCCCCGAACCCTGGCTCTCAAAATCTATTTTTTGGACAGAACTGGTTTTTCCCACTGCTGAAAGAATGCGACCTTGAATACAGCTACACCAAATTCTGGCCAAATCCGATAAAAAGAAAGTAACAAAAACGTTGAATGAAAATGTATCGGGTATGTCATACCCGGTGCGAGTTCTCGCGGGTTAATTATTTACTAAGCAATAATAATTAACGGGAGATGTTCAGTTCATGATCTTATAATTGACAATGAGAGAAATAAGATTAATGTCATCTAAAAACATTTAAACTCACTGTTTCCAGAACAATGTATAATGTTTTATTTTAAACTCCAACCTTAGGCCCATTAGATATGAAAACAAGAAGTTTCCGACATATTAGTTGGTTCTCACCAACCGCGTTGGTACAGGGATGATGAAAGTATGTTAAATCTAAAATGATGAGGCGGGTTTCCCAAGGGAAAAAAAGACCCTTAGAACTTAACCATTGTTTCCGCCATTCTGTTGCGGTGGTTCAGTCAATCAAATTTATTCCATATACTTTAATTAGCCCGAGCGGAGTAAATAAGTTTTGGTTACGCTTTTATGCCAAAATTATTTTGTTATGTAATGTTATTTCATTTTTTTTATTTTAAAATTAAAAGACTAAGGGGAAAAGCAAGGCACTTCATTTCTTATTATAAATTTGCATTCATAAATTTCAATCAAACACAATTTTTCTTCTTTCCAATTAAAAAATTATTTTTCATCTTATTTTTATAACTTTATCCTCATCTACTAATGTCATGAAAATAAGTGAACACAGAATATAATTATATTTTTACAAATCTTATCTTTTGTTATATTATTATCCTTCCAAAAAAAAACTTTTTCGAAGTTGAAAATCTATGTAAATGGTTCCATCTCAATATCATTTCCTATATGCTTGTAAATTCTGTACATAGTTAATTTAGTTTTATGCAGTATATATTTTGTTATTTAATTAAAATTTCCGTCATATGTCCATTAAACCATTCAGTGATCATTCTGATTCCGGATACGAGGATATAAGATCAAATTAAAATAGATTCTATTTGGTCGAAACTGCGTAATTAGAAATCTTTCTAATTAACTAATGAATATTTTTTTAAAATTTAAAATAAATTATTTATTTCTTTAGAAAAGGAATTAATTTAATCGATAGTCATCGTTTTTTATTGATTTCTTGTATATATGTATAAAAATTAATTAATTAATTAAAATTGAACATTTAATATAGCTTCTGCGATTCGTTTATAATAATTGTTCAATCTTATTTATAAATTCTAGGTAGGCATTTATAAAATACATATGCAAAAGTTTTGAAAAGCTTCTTAACGGGAATTGAAACTATTTGGGAAAATTCAATATTTTATTCCACATTTTCAGATAAACTTTGCCTTGATCTTAAGATACCATTATAATACCCTTCATTATTCATTCGGAATCAAATTGTATTCATAAACCACCCTTACGAAATTTTCGATTTACAGCAACGATACACCCGTTTGTCTCTTCAACCAAAGAGCAATCCTAATGATTCCCAATACGTGTGGTTTAACTATGCAATCAGTTAGTCAATTCAATGGCAAATCCAGTTCCCTTGTACCTTTCCCAACTCCCTTAAACTATTTAATCAATCAGATTTGCTTACCGCTGACGGAGAGTGGCACAGAGTAATTGACAGTGGCAGCATCGTTGTACGCAACACACGTGTACGTGCCACTGTGCTCCTGACGCAGTGACTTGAAGATGAGCGTGGACACGAAATCATCGATCATCTCAAGGGATATCCCAGATTCCAGGGACAACGGAATGCCGTCCTTCAGCCAGGATATACGAATGGGAGCGTCTCCTGTGGGAACGCTGCAGGATACACTAGCCCTCATGCCCTCTTGAGGATTCTTGGGAAAACTGAAAGGGGTGATGCTGGGAGGAACTGAAATGAAGGGAGAGGACAGTCATACTCATTGATGATAGGTACACGGAGTCTCGATTTAATGGTTTTGAATTCAGTGTAATGAGTTGTGTGTTACATTTAAGTGAGAAAATACTGCTTCCAATAAGCCATTAAGTGATACATATTGAGCAAATCTTGAATAGCTTGAAGACTTAACTAACAATTATATCTATGAAGATAACTTTTAGAATCTATAAAGTAATTAATGTAAAATAAGTTATTTGGCCATTAAAATTACATATTTTGCATATTAATTGAAAACATAGATAATTGACTAGGGACGATTTTAATTGTTGGATTCTGAACGTATGCATTGTTTCAATTCGCTTACATAGATTGGTTAGTTTATTGATATTTAGAATCAATTTTTCCTTCTTATATCCATTATTGAAATTTAATATCAATTTAGCACAAATTTAAATAATGATACTCATTATTCAAATGTACATTTATTGCAAATTAAAAGGTAAAATGCGATGATGAGATAGTATTTTGATTTCAGCCAATAAATCTTTATAAGGTTTACATTGTATGATTTCCTTGATCTAAAAAAGTATCAAAGTAATTTTATAAAATAATTTTTTAGAAATAACTTCAATATTTTGAAATTTGCTTAATGTTTTGTCTATAATAACAATATTTGGTTTATGGAAATGAATTAAATATTATCGTTTGTCGAATCGATTATACAATCGTTATGTCATAAGAAAATCAGGAAACTCAATAAATAAAAAGGATGAGAAAATTTCAAATAATATCATAATATAATATATCACAAAAGATATTGAAGTAGAAGATTTTTGCATAATTTAATAATATCATTAATGCTAATCATTAGAGTATAACTTAAATAAAAATAATTATAAAATTTATTAAAGTTTAATATTTTGTTCTAAATGCTTTTTTGAAAATAATCCATTCTCTGAGCAAGTCTAAGTCAGTGAATAATCAATTTTTCGAATAAATCAATAATTTATGATATATCTTATAGTTAAAGCAGATACAAGCAGACGACGTCTTATAATACTCTATTCTACTGTTATGCAATACATATCATTATTTTCATTTAAAAAATTAAATAAAATATTTCGAATTCTTTTTAAAAACTAGACTAAAGATAAACGACTGAGATATTTTTAATACTTTTTATAATAAACCGCTCAGGAAAATTATCATCTGAAATTTCATCTCGCTGTATTTTGTATTTCAAGGAAATTTTTTTACCTCTTTATCTATATTTATAAGAATTTCAAAAAAAATTATCGTCATCTTTTCACATTTTCCCATTTCAAAATAAATCTTTCATTTTAACTAACGAACTAAACCACATGAATAAATAAGCGAAATTGAAAGTATGATTTATGAAAAGTTAACAGTATAGATATAAAAAAAATCGTTGACGAATTAAAAATATTTTTGTCTTTCACACTGATTTTAAAATGTAAAAGACTTCAGCAACAATAACGGATCTTAGCAATGTCATTTTTCCAATTTTGTTGGTCTATAAAATATGAAACAATCAATTTAAGAGTAATAATTTTCCGAGTAATTGTTAAAATATACAATATTAGATTATATCAATTATATCAATTGAAAATGTTAACAGTGAAAATCAGATGCAGATTTAAAAGAAATGTAATTTTGGAAATTTTATTTTTATTTGCTCGAAACTTTTGTAATCTCTCTTAAGAACATATTACAGTAGAGAGTAACTGATAAACAATCTATCTGCTTAATATTTTGAAGATTTTTTTCTATTTTAAATTTTATTTTGTAAACGTAAATTTTCCGAAAATTCTTCTTGTACAATTTCTAATGATATCATAATGAACGATTTAAAAAAAATAAAATGAACATTTAAATGGAATTAAACATTTTGTTTAAACTGTAATTCTTTTTTGAATATAAACTGAATGCTAAATCTACTCCGTAAGCATTTTTTTCTTTTATAAATTTAGTATTAGAGTTTTTTGTTAAAATTATAGAATCTTAAAACCATATTTGCATAGCCTGATATGTTAAGGTTTCCTTATTCAGACATATTCAAAAATATTTACTGGGAATGTTTTATTTCTCTTGGAGAAATGGGAATCATTGAAAAAATAATATGAATATCAGTTCAAAAGTCCTATCCGATATATTCTTTCATATAACATATACTAAGTAAAATTCCATGAATTTCGCTGGATCTTAAATAGAGAAAAATCCTTTCCAAACTTTCTATTAAAAATACTTTTGGCTTTTTTAATAATACAATAACTAAGATAATAGAACATTTTAATACTTAGTACTTTTTAATCTCGCTTACGTAATTCCGATTCAATCATGAAAAATCGTCGATACTATTACTGTTATGCTTACCATTTAGAATAATGGAATATTAAACAGTTACCTATTCAAATATTGCTTTTAGGACAGTTTGAAATAGTTAACTCAACGATTTAAATAATTAAATGCACTAATTATGCATTTTTGTGAAAAGAAATGTTTTTCTTTTTTCTTTTTTTTTCTTTTCATAATGAATATAATCATTTGAATTATTATTTCCTAAAATGCGTTTTAAAAATTGTTTCAAGATTAGAATAAGAGGAATAAAAAAGAAAATTCATGGATAATTAATTGTATAAATGAAAATTATGCAACATTCACATAAGGATTTTAAATATTATATGGATTTTGTATATAATTTAGCAAACACGTTACATTTAACAAATTGTATTTGTTAAAAGTAATGCTTTGTCATTTCAGGTAAATTTTTGAATAGAATATAATTAACATTTTTTGCATTAATATCATTTGTTTAAAGCAGCTTGAAAGATATGTTGTGGTTCAAAATTACAGAAAGTATAAAAGAATTTAAAGATCATCCCGCTTATTAGGAATTCTTTTCAAACTATACCGTTTTCTTAAAAACTTAAACAAAATACGGGAAAATCCTACATTGGATAAATAGCAGGAAACTCATCTCTAAAAAATTTCTTATTCTGCGTCCGTATTAAAAGTAAAGAATTCATCTTTTTGTAAGTAGTTAGCTTTTAGAATATATTCGCATGCATCCACAGCCAGCACGCAAATTGCATCCCAGAAGTCATGAATAAATACGAACTTTAAATGCAGTGACACTTCTGAAAAATGGTGGAATAAAATTTCACAATAAGGCATAATAATAAAATAAATGGACGTTTTTGATCGTAAAGATAGAGGCTTTAATGTTCGAACCGATGAAGATAATGCCGCAATTTCACACTTGCATTTCACAAACGATCTTTGAATTCTGTTTTTATTGCCTAAAGAAAGAACACTGACATATATGTATATAAATAGATAGTCCATAAACCCTTTCTTCCTGCATCTGAAACAAACAAGTTATTTTATTTTAAAGGAAAAAGTGATAAAAGCGGTACGAGAAATGTGTAATCTTTCATCGCAATACGTGCTCTATTATTCTGTGTTTTTTTTCTAGTTATTTTCTTGGAATAAAAAAACGCTTCTGGGTGATGACAGATTATAGAAGTTACCCTTTTTTTCAAAATTATATGTTTCCACTGTGCTTCAGATTATCTAGTTCTACGTGGCAGTTGTTTATGAAAAACATGACTGAAGCACACGTTCAATACATTTTTGCTGTAGCGAACGTGATTTGAGTCAAAATCGCAGAATACTTCTTTTTCTAAAATTTCTGTACTTGAAAGATAAAATTCTTTTTATAGCCTATAATATAAAATATGGTTAGCATTTTTTTTGCTTTAAGATTTATTTGTCAGATTCATTTATGACGTAACAATATATTTAAAATATAAGTTTAATATTGATTAACTAAAAAAAAGATTTAGAAAAAAATCAATACACTTACCAAAGAAATATATGATATTCACAAAATAAAATTTATTTACTAACATAAAAATTCTTAGTTAATTTGGATACAAACAGTAAATTGAAATTATGCTTCATGAGATTAAAAATTATTATGATTTTTTAATCTGTATTATCATAATTAAATCAAATTTTACTGGTTTCTATCAAATCAATAATAATTAAACCGTTGTATTTTATAATAAAATAACCTAATTGTTTAGTAAAACCGAGAATGAAAGTTATTCTCACTGTGACTCATGGTTCCAATGCCCTCGCTGATATAAATTATTCCAAATATTTTCAAATGCATTTTTGTTCACGAAAAGTAACGATCTTGTTGAATATTTTACAAGATTATTTTTTATCTTAAGTTTAGAATTATAAAAAAAGAGAAGCATGATTTTTTATATTAATATTTGCAATAATACATACATTTCTATAATAATTTTTGTAATTTTTATTTTTAATTAAAAGATTTAAGTAAATAATTACTATCTTTCGTCCGTAAACAAAAGAAATTGTATTATTTCTAGAATCTATTCATACTACTTATACTATAAAAAACTCTTTCATCTTATCTCCTAAGATACAAATAAATAACCTAACCTAGCCTAAATAACCTCTCCTAAAATACAAATCAACTGGTTCATCGCTAAAATAGTAAGAAAATTAAATTCTTCATCAGAAACAAATATTTTGTATGAAGTTAAATTTTTTACTTAATGACCTAATAAATTTAAGTTATAGTAATAATAATAATAGTAGAAAAAAATTGATTCTTTCATAGTTTATGATGCATGTACTGTTTACAAAGTACTGCACAACGTTTATGATGCATTAATATGAATCTCTCATCCTTAATATAATCATTTTCGAACAAAAACACCATGAATAAATTTTAGATGTAAAATTTGCATGAAAATTTAATTTGGAACCGAAAGCAGTAAGTTTAAAAGTGCCACGATTATCCTACTTAGTTAATTTCTCCTTTAATAACAAGAGTTTGAAATAGAGTATTTTGTACCGAAAAATTGTAAATAATAAAGCAAAAAAGTATATTGATTATATCAAGCGAAACAAAGACTCAAAGTCAAGAAAAATAATGTAAAATTCTAACTAGATTTTCTTTATTTCGATTATCTACTTTAAATATTTTTTGAAGTTGTGAATTAAAGTAAAATATTTTTCTCCTTACTTGAACATGATTAAAATAAATTATATCTATAGTAAATATATCCACTCTATAAAAAATATCTTTAAATATTAACTTTTTTATATAAGCGAGATATCGATTTGTATATACGTAACACAGTTTTGTCATTATGACATTCTAAAAACCGAAATACCTACTTGAAAGTCTATGTGACTTATTAAAACTTCAAATAAAAGCTTCGCCACTAAATCAACACTCGGTGTGAAATATGTTTCCCATACACTTTACGATATGGATGCTATAATAAAAATCATCAAAAGATCCAAACTTTGATGGTTCCAGGATATCTTTTTTCAGAATCATCCTTATCCAGCAGAAATTTCTTTGTCAAATGGTGTCCATCAATAAAACTCGGACAGACCATTTACATAAAGAGATAGCTTCGGAAAAAAGATCACGTAAAAACATCCCAACACAGCAATCAATAGTTCTTACTTTGACATTTAATATTAGGCTGCACAAACACAATCCTTTTTTTCCGGAAAAAAACATAGCAGTCTTTTATGAAGATGTGAGGGTATTGACTAGTATCATCACCAAAAGAAGTGACATATAAAATAGCAAATAGCGTCTGTGATTAACGGTTTCCGATACTGCTAGCAGTGTTTTTTTATATTTTTATTCTTTTTTTCTAGTTGATAGCGGTCCGCTAAAAGCTTGTTCCTGTTTTTATAGATAAATAAAATTCTTAATAAGAATGTTCTTTGATAAGAGAAAGAGTTTTTTCTTTTCTTTTTATTATTTGATTTCGACTTCAGCAAGACGTATTTGTATAAGATATTAGGCGGAAATATTTTTGCATTTTTATGAATTGAATAAATGTATGCATTAGAATTTTTCTTTTAACTTATGTTGAAGTAAGTTAAAAGTAAATAGCATGTTAATGAAGCACACATAATATAAATTACAAGAAAAATCGAATTCTAAAGAGAGAGAGAAGATAAGACATTTCCAGAATGTCTTAAAGAAATATATATATTTTTAAATTTATTATATTTACGATTCAAATATCATCAGATATCAAATATCAGTCAATGAATATATTCCAGAATTATGTTTAGAAAATTTCTATTATAATAATTTTATGAAATTGTTTCTGATAATTTTTTCAAGAAAACTGCTTTCTCGTGTTTCCTTGCTAGATATAATCAATAAATTAATTATTATTCTTACATTTTATTGATGAAAGTGATTCTGATATTTTCTTCATTGAGATTCTTTTCTATCTTTTACCATACTTTTTATCATAAAATAGTCTAATTAATTTTCAAAACTTTTATTGAAAACTATTTTAATAGTTTAAAGAATTTATTTATAATGTCTCATTTTTTGTATCTTTTTTGATCGAAAAATTATATCAATATTTAAAATTAAAAAAAAAACTGAATAGTGTTGTGTATTTCCCTTTTATTAATAAATTGAGAGTACTATATTGAAGTCAAATAAAAATTTGAAAAATTAGATTACAAATTTATTTTAATATACGCAAGTTCTATTAAGAAATTATTATGATAATTAAGATAACAGAGGAATTGTAAGAGAATGTTTTATTTTTTAAATAAAGTAGGAAGTGTTCAATAAAGTTATATACTTATCTAAATGCTTTTTTAAAAACTACAAACAGAAATTAAGCTACATTATGCAAAATAATTTAGAAAGAGAAACTTAATATTTCCTATTAAGGCGGAATGCAATTTGGAAAATAACTGCGTCAAATCTCAAAATTAATAAATAAAGAGAAGATATAAGCCATAAAATAAATTATAAAGGATTAAGAATAAGAAGCTAATTTTCTTTTAGTAAGAGAACGCAATTAATTTAATCAATTTATATAAACCTATCAGAAACATTTTAATTATTTAATTATTGTTTTTTATATTTAAAATCCCTTTTTTGTGAAAATAATTTATTTTCCTTAATAATTAAAATAATTTTTTTATTCTTATATTTGCCGTTTTTTTAAATACATGCCACAATGCTTCTTCAAAGTCTTAAATATATAATATAAATAATAATAAGATAATGTAATAAGTAAATAAGGCAAGCAGTTATTTTACATTTCTTACTCTCAGCTTGTACTCTGAGTAATTCTAAAATTGAATAGATAAATTAAATCTGAATATTGTAAATATGGAGATTTTTGTTTCTATTCTCCTGCACACATATACATTTATTTTCTAAATAATAATTGAAAAGATCGCGAGACATATCTAATGTGATGTTTATGTATTTAAAAGATTAATAAGCAAATAAATCATTGATATAACTTAATATTAAGCTAATTTAGAGAAATAAAACTTCATCAACTTCTTAACTAGACAAACGATGTTTGTTATTAATAATTCATATGAGATAATTTTCAGGAAGTGCAGAAAATAATCATAAGTTATATGTCATTACTTTTCATATTCTTATAAGAAATACAGTAGAATCTAAATATATTAAAGACATTATTGCGAATAATATAAATTTCACTGTCTTATGAACGATTTGCGAACTTTTATCTACAATACATATCAAATAAACTTATCAACACAAAATCCAGACTACATTATTTAAATTAAATTTCTCGTTCTTTTCTGAAGGAATTTGATAAAAACCGTTCAAAGATTTATATGTTTTCATTAAATATCTCTGTAATAATTTCTGTTTATATGTTATATACATATAAACAGTAGAGAAATATAGTAAATAATGGTAGTCGGGAATTCAACTGTTTATATCTCCTTAAAATAAAAAGAATTAAAACTTGAAATAATATAATGATGTTAATATCTGTAAGATTTTAAAATATGACATATATTATTTAAACAATGTATTGCAACCTAATGAGTTTAAAATATATTTAAAATATAAGAAAGATATTTTTTCCTTTAGAGTTACAAATTATTTGATATAAAAGTATTTACGAAGACATAAAATTGTTTGAAATTTATAGAAATGTCTTGATAAATAATATTTATTATAAACTAATAGAGAGGATATTTAATTTTATATAATGCAGACTACTTTTAATATTTTATCATATTTTTATTTTTCTGTATACCTGAGAATAAAGTTCATGCGATAGAAATGTTAAATATATAATTTGAAGCAAACGTAATTTTAATCTAAGTAACAAATGAAAGAAGATTAGCATTTATTATTTATAACATATGTGAGGAATTTTGTAACTTGATTTTAATGACATATTAAATAGCAATTCGTGATTATGTTTCAGATTGTATTATTGAATTTATGAATTGAATTTTAAGATTATAAATTAAAATATGCTAATGAATAAATGTAAGGAGATTCACATATTATGGTAGTTGTAAAAAAGTCATTTATGTATCCAGATAATTTATGATCTTTATTTATCAAAGTTTCAGAATTCAGAAGATATTTTTATATAACAGTAATTAATTTTTTCAGCAAGAAATGCATATCTGTGAATTTTAATCAAAAGTTCTTAACTAATTTTTATATACTTTTATCCAATTTTTTTATCATTTGGTTTTGATGTCCTTGGAGAATTCATTAACCATCTGAAAATTCAACTTTATACTAGTAGAAATCTATATTCTTTAGTAGTCTTTTTTTATATATTAATTCGTGTTTCTGTTGGTCATACATTGCGTGTATTGTGCACATTCCTTAGCATGCCAAAAAAATACCCAAACACTGAAATTGCACAACAAAAGAAAGAAATCTATAAGAAAGTGTACAAATGGCGTGGAAAAAGTTTTTTTGGTTTGAGAGGTTTCTCGCCAAGGATCGATCATGGATTCACGGAACTTACCTAGAACTTTGAGGAAGACGTCAACGGAAGCTTTGATACCTTCATCACTCTCTACCTGGCACCGATATTTTCCTTCGTCTTCTATGCCATCCAGGCCTTGGATGAGCAAAGTTCCATTAGTAAACACCTTCTGGCGCCTTCCCAGAGGAAGTTGGCGGTTGCCTGGCGAAAAAAGAAAAGAATCAGGATCTTCCTAAAGAAATATGATGGATGGTTGGATGTCTTAAATGTTTTGTTCCACTAACTTGTTTTTCTATCTATTTTCTTCCATGGCCTCTACGTGGAATTTTGTCATTTGGTAGGCGGGCGTAGAGCGTGCTCTGTAGAGATTAGGAAAATTGGTTTGCTTTTTGTGGAAGAACTAGATTGTTTGTAATGTCCAGATTTGTTCTTTTATATCTATTGTTGTTCACTACTCTATTTTTTTATTTTATCAAGTGATTTTGATTTATTATGTATAATACACAAGGAATGTATGTTTGAAATATGTAAAGTATGTTAAACATTTAAAGTACTTTTTAAGAAGATAAAGATTTCTTTATTTTTTGCATGTATAAACATGCATAAGCATCTTTCACAGCATCATGGATACGGTGTTTCTCCTTTATAATCAGAAGTTTAAATATGATGATCACGGAATTTGTATAAATATAATAATCAAATAGATTTTTTGTGATCTAATTATAGATCAGTATTTTTTTTATCAAAATGATACGCTGCAAGGGTGGTTATAATTTGCTGATAGAAAATCAAAACAAATTTGGAAAAAAGTTGTTATGCATTATTTTCTAGGAATTTCATATAGGTAGCCTGCAAATGGATGATGATGAAGATTGGATGCAGTTGCTTCTGAGGGTATGGACCCCTGATCACCCGAGGGCAGAAGTCTGACTTCTAGTTCATGTGAGGATGACGCACGCACATCACCTGCATTGCCTCTTTTTACAGGGAGGGGGACGCATTCACACAACTAACAGAAAGTAGATGAAAGTACAACCATGTCGTAACCGAGATTCGAAACTAGGACACCCTGATCACGAGGAACACACGCTTTCTCTGCGCCAGCAGACCGGCATAGCATTCAAATGAAAAGTGCATATAAAAAATACGCAATACTTCTCTTATATGGTTGATACATTAACAACCATAAAGCATTTGTTCCAAATATCATTTAAAAGTAGACAAGGGTATTCATTTTTTTCTTTTCTTTTACGTTTGGCCTTTTCATTAGTAAACCGTCAATATAAATAAAAATGAGCACACCAAAAAAATCAAGTACTGTTTGTTACATATGTATTAAAAAAATATTTAGTTCTGGTAACCTGATGATAGATTATTTTCATCAATTCATGTAATTAAGTGTTCAGTCATTATTTAACAAAAATATAGACAAAGGGAATAATTTCAACTAAATAATATCATCATGATTGAAAAGTAGCTACAGCAGAAATGTTTGCACATGTAGAAAATGTATAAAAAGGAAACTGATTTCAGATGCAATTTAATTTTTTTATATCAATTTAAAATGAATCGGAATAGTTTCAATCTTCGATATTCTGGAGAAATCCAGCAGTTTAATATGTCTCTGAAACTTTGGAAACATTTATATTCAAAATATATGCAAACTTTGCCAACAAATGTTTCACTGAAATATTCCTACGTTCCTTTATTTCGATGTTTGACTCTTTGAAATGTTGGCACTTTGTTTCAACCTTAATTAATCAGGCGAAACTCCATGAAAATTTAGAAACATCTCAAATAAGTATTTCGCAATAGATAATCACCTTCCATCAGCAATAACACATGTTCTATCTACTATAAGATGTCTTTCATATTTTTTTCTTTTAATTATTTGTATAGACGCATACTAAATGCCCCTATTCAAACTTTTATCCTTATAAAGATTATTATTATCTGTTTAAGATTATTACTATCAATATAAAGATAATAAAAATCTTAAAAACATATGTCTATGAAAAAACATTGTATAATTCGTTTCCTCTTAGTTTGAAAATGCCATTAAATAAATTAATAACTATATTATATTATATTATATTATATTATAACGAATTACTATATTATATTATAACGAATTACTATATTATATTATAACGAATTACATTATATTATTTAAACTTCTAAATACTATTAAAATAATAAAGTTATTTTTAAAATTCAGTGTTTGGAAAAAAATAAAAGGGCTTTTTAATTTGAAATCATTTTTATTTTATTAGTTTTCATTTAAAATTGTATCGCATATTTGTTTTATTTAATGTCTTTCCATGAATGAATCGTATAAAATCATGGAAATTTAATTTCAAAATAAAAAAAAACTTCTGTAACACTGGATTAAATATCATAAAGAAAAAAATCAACGTATTTAGAAGTTTTCAAAGATTATTTACGAATGGTAATAAGATTATATTTCCGGAAAAAAATTCAGATATTATTTAAAATTCTAAAATTACTTTGATTTAACCTGTTATTATTATTACCCAGTTTATAATTTATTATTATTTTTACCCATATTATTATTTTTTATTATTTTTACCCATATTATCATATTATTATTATTCAGATTTTTATTTAGTATTATTATAACGCAGATTATTATTTATTATTATTTCATTATTATTACTCAAATTTTATATTTCGACTTTTAAGAACGTTTTATGTATAGATTTAAAGCAATTTATCTCACCAAAAATATTATTTTTCAATATTTTTTTTATTAAATGTCAAAAGAAACACATTTTTGGAATTATATACCTTTAAAAATAATTATCTTTCGTTTTCCCCCTTTTCATATTCTATCTTGAACACGTAGAACATAGGCTATACTAAACAAGAAGTCTTTCCCTAACAGAGTTGATATACATGACAGTAGGTATATTCGTATTATCTAGGAAAAGCAATTTTCCTATCCAATTGCCTATGGTAGTCGGTATCACGCTTAAGCAATAAATTTAACAAAGGGCGTGGTTTGGATATTTCTCTGTCTTTCCCTATTATTTAGTTCCATAGGTCGAAACTGGAATAATGCGATAATGGGAATAAGACCGGAAAATAGACATTGCTTAATGGCTACGTTATTCTTGTAATCTCAGAAAAATGGTGGCATAAATTCATGATTTAGTATGAATGAATTGTGACACATTGGGGCAATTGTGAGAACATTAAAAACTGGTTACTTTACCATGATTATAGCTCTTAAATAATGCGCTAATGATCATATAATAATAAATGGTCTAATCAACGGTTTACTAGAAAGACTTTTAGAAGACAGAACATAACTTAAAGAAATTTCTAGTGATAAGAAATGATACTTTTAATATGATTTACTTTTAATAATAAGTAACTAATTGTCTAATGGCATGAGATTCAGAATGTTCTACATGCAACTAAATGTAACGTTTACAATCAATGTGTCAAACATTTTCAAAAAAACTATAAGAGTTATGTTATATTCTGCAGAATATTTTACTTTGCTGGCAATTACTACATATGATGCAGAAATTAAAAGAAATGCATTTAGTCATGGGAAATTCGTAGTTTGAAGCATTTAATTCATAAACTAAATTAAAAATGGTACAAGAGAGTTCGCAAAATAATGTTTAGAAAATGACATTAAGAAACATTTTATTACGATAAGAAATTTCTATAACAGTATCTTAGTTTTATTTCAATAATGAGAAAAAATTTTAATACTTCATTATTGGGAATAGTGAACATTGTGATAAGAGAATAGTGAACACTGCATTTGTTTAATTAGAATGATATGATAATGTTGACAAAATTGAAAAAAATAGGCACTGTACAGTAGCAATTCTTATTTTTTTTCGGAAATATCAGCTTAAAATTACTAATTTAATGAAATGATGAAACTGTGATTCATTGGGACGGTTGCGGGTTTATTAAAAACTGATATCATCGATATAAACGCCATGCATATTTAATGAAATAATAAGCTGTACAACAATAAACTCACGAAGTAATTCTTTCAAACCACATTTTCATTTACTAAATTTAATAAAATGGCTTTAGAAGTTTTCTTATCATAAAAAGTTTAATTTTGTTGTGGTTTGCAAAACAGCCGCTTTAACTTCCATGACACCTCAACTTTGAAACACTAATTTGTTTTTTAATGATTTTCTAGATTTAAGTAATTGACCAAAATATCAATTTTTGTTATTTATGTAATTGGAAGAAATTTAAATTCACTTTTAGTAATTCAAGTTCTTATAATTTCGTATTACTCTTAGGTGCATGGCAGCTAAGCGAAGCAATATGAGATCACCTGGTGATACCAAAATAATAGCAATATTTTTAGAGTTTTGATGATGAGCGATGTAGGAGATGTCTTAATTTTTTCGTTATTTTTTATGATCAGTTACTTATCAACAATTAATATATTTAAAATTAGTTAAGGGAGAGAGCTATTTTTCCACTCAGATAAATTGCACCGATTTTACTAACTTGCAATTCATATAAAAATATATTCTCCTCTATGTTTCTGACAGCCACAGGTCATCTATGAATTCGATAAACAACAACATTACAACACTGCACATTATCTGTTATTACAAAAAAGAAAAAAAAACCATGGAAGAGTTCATCAACATCAATAATTACACGAATTTCACTAATTATGACTTCAAATAATCCTTAGGTTCATTATAAAACATGCTGTTCACTATTCTTGTGAAACACAACGAAATTAAAGATTTAGCTTCAAACTTTAAAACTGAACCTGTATTGAAGATTTTGACTTTCAATGACTTTCATAATTAATAAACATTGCTTCCTACTGAAATTCCTCTATCATTATTGAACATTCATAATTTTAAATAATAATTTTCTTTCTTTTTAAAAAAATACATTTCATCAAAACTGATCGACATAAAGTTTATAATGATGGCTGATGACAGTGAGTATTCATAAGATTAAATCATTTCTTCATTTTTTTCAATATTCTTCAAATAATTACATCTTGTTACAAAAAATTAAGCCTATTGTTTTAGCTATAATGTTTTTATTGCATGTGAGAAACATGAGATTTCTAGTTGTGTGGCTGAGGTAATTTGAGGTTTCGAAATTATTTGTTGGTGAAACTTTGTCTAATTGTTGATATCAATAGCTCTATCAAAGCTTTATTTTGTTATATTTTTCAATACTGAGAAGAAAGTGATAAATGTTGACTTATCTGGAGGTCATGGATATTGATATGAAACAGAAATTTCTATTATAGATGTGTTTGAAGAGCTAAATCGATGTCTTCAGGTCAGTTATTAAAAAAATTCATTGAAAAATGAAACACTGTACGGTGCTGACGAGCATTCATGATATATATAGATATTAATAAGGTTTAACAAGAAATGAAAGTTCTCAAAATTAGTTGATTGGTTAGAGTTGAGGTACTAATTTGTTTGCTTCCCCTATTGCTTTAAATGCATAGACACCTCCGTTTATAAAATAAATTTCAAATATCGATCTCTTCTATCTTCTATTTGATTACTGAATTTGATTTCATTTTTTAAAATTAGTTTGACTTTTCTATTAAAATTTTTGTAATGAGCTATGTCGTGCTGGTGGGTACTTGTAATAGTGAATAAAAATATTTTCATTGATAATTTGCAGCAATTAATCATTTAAAATTCTTTACATTTCATAGATATTCCAATCAGAAAGTGTTGTATGTAATATAGCTTTTGAAAGACTTTTATTTAAAATTATTTTCTTTCATTTAAAATAATAACAAATAATTTCCAAAATTTGTAGTGTCCCACACATAGTTTTATTCGTACATCAGGAAATCATTGGATCACGATACAAAATATACTTGCCAATAGAAAATAATGACAAGAAGGAAATATATTTATACTATTACATAATGAAAGTAGCATAGACTGTTAGCTTAATTAATTTAACTTAAAATATTATATTTACAAGGAAATATCTCCAAAGTTCGAAGTGTTCCATTTCCAGTCAGAAATTTATATATTAATGCTCAGGGAATTGATAATTTGTTTTTATGAATAAAAACACTTACCAACAATTTTTAACTAGGTTTTAAGTTTCATAAAATATAGTTTCTAATATTCCAATTACTACTATTAGGTTATAAAAAATGATATTAAAATCTGGAAATCCAGGATCATTTTATAAAATGAATCTCCTAATAAAATAATTTTTTTTTGTAAAAAAAATTAAAATTTCAAAATAAATTTTAGCAAAAACATTTTTTTAATTCATTTTTATTAATTTTTGAGTTTCAACTTTTATAGACAAAGCACTTTCGGATATATTTAGATAAAGCTTGAGAGGTAACATTTTTATTAAATTTTAGAAATAGTTCAATATAATGCGAATAAATAATTGAAAATTAATTTTGAATTTCCGAGAATTCATAATTAGTTGGCTTTAAAGGAAATAACTTGTTTAGAGAAACATATCTTTATAGATCAATTTATTTAAAGTTCATTTTTTTCTTTGTTTTTTTTTTGTTTTTTTCAGTTCTTTTATGTTTCTTTGTTTCTATTTTTCATCCTTCAATTAATTAAATTGAGTAAAAAGAAAATTTCACTATGAAAATGAATGAAAGGTTTGATATTGTAGTTAAAAATCGAGATATATTAATATGATCTTCTACGGGATGCAGAATTTTTAATTTTTGGACACCATTAGTTTCGCAAAATAACTAAATGTCACTTGGCCATCAGTTTCAATTCCAATCATTTTATATAACTATGTTTAATTCATGCTTCAAAAATGACATTTTAAAACTTTTTTTAGATATTTTCTTTTGAATTAGTCACACAATTTTGCGCAATTATTCATATCTAATAAAATTAATTCTATTCTTTATCACAACAGTAGCATTAGGTCATCGATCATTAAAATAATCTTTTTTTTTATTATTGTTATATTGTGGTGCCACCTGGTAATGAATTTATGAAATAAAGTATTCATTAAATCTTTATGTTAATGTATTAAAAATTGGACGTAAAATATAGAAAAGGAATAAAATAAAATAATAATTTTCATTCCAATAGTAAATTAGTGTTTCTATATAACACTTCATCATTATTTTTTCTACCACTTGATTGTTATGAGTTTGTCTTTAGAAAATTCATTCTATTGCAGATTTTATTTGCCACCTTCTCGCTCAACATTTATTTAGCTCCAGTAAATCTATACGAAGTTAATCACGTATTTTATTGGGCCTTTTGGGGTTTCATGAATCGGTAGGGTTTCCTTCCACGTACCTTTCATCCAACGGATGGAGTGAATGGGATAGCCGGATATCGGACAATGGATAATCAAGAAGTCACCGGCGACGGCTGTTCTGTTCCGAATCGGCCGAATGGACGGTGGCCCCCGCACATGGACTATGGACGAGAAAGAGTCAACCCCGTATTCGTTAATTGCCCGGCATTCGTATTGTCCGCCGTCGGAGACTTCCACCCTAAAACGAGAGAAAATGTCGTTTAGCCGCATCAAAAAGGAAATATATTTGCATCGGAACCCATTCTATATTGAACTGATGAATACTAATATTCACTAATTTTATATTTAACCTGTATAAGATAAAATAGATTTATTAAGACAAGAAAAATTGTATCAATACAAAAATTCAATATTCAACTATAATACAAACAACACCATAAAAATAGTTTTACAATACATACAGAAGATTTTCTAAAAGTAAATTTTGAGAGCATATTAAATCGGCCGTTCTGTATTTTTTTAAATAATGAAATTAAGTATACTCATTAAATTGTTGTTTCTTAGAGGGTGAATTAATTAGAAATTTAAGTTTTCTTACTTGGAAACTTTTACTTATTAAGTAATATGGAATTTTGCGATTCTATTGTACTGTTTCTAATACTGTAAGATATAATTAATAAAGCAGTCGATCTCTTCCATTTCTGATACAATAGAGTTTTTGTAAAAATTAATACATTATAAAAACCTGCATTACGGTTTTAGGAAATAATAACTAAAAATGATTTCAATGGCATGAATGCATCTATTTATACATATATTTTGAATGCACATTTTTAAACCCTTCAAAATATTATATTTTATAAATATTGTATGGTATTAAAAGCCTTTACATTATTGTATATTATTGTTGAATAAATAAGGGTATATTGAGCGAAACTGTGTAAACGAGAACCCTATTTGGAGAGTTATAAATAATTCATTCACTTAAGTGAGAATGCAATTGTAGACAAAAGTAAGTATACTTATTTTCTTGTATTTTTTAATACAGTGCTGTGATTTAATGTTGTAAAGGAACAATTATAGGATCCTAAGAAGTTTTGATATTTCGATAAGATTGATCAATAGTGATGTTTTATTATTATTTTAAATCATTTGTGTTCCATTAAGTAAAGAATGCTTACCATTAATTATATTTTTTTCTTTTATTGTAACTAATAGTTAATGCTTTTCGACTTGATAAAATTTTGAACTGTCTTATATTATTGATCTAATGTGAACTTCTTCAAAGGTTTCTGTTTCTCTTCTTTGTGTGTGCTTTTCTTCTTTCATACGGCTTTTCTCTTTTAGATCGTACTTTTTGTGATTATTACTTGACTGTTTCTTTTCTTTTCCTTTCTCTTTTGCTTAACTTCTGCAAGGTTATTGTTCTTCTGTTTCTTACTTTTCTATGTTTTATATTTTTTCATAAATTTTATTTGTTTATCCATTGAGCTATTTCTTTAAAAAATTGTTTTATTCTTTACATTCTTTAGATTTTTTATTATTATTACTTTTGTACATGTGTAATAAATCTTATACTTAGTTAAAAAGAAATTTTTATTACGTATGATGTAGGTGCAAGTACTGCTTAGAACAATATTTTACAATAATGTGTATCTATTCAGTTGTTAAATATTTCATCAATTCTCTAGGTTGAGGATATATAATTATTACTCAATATTTTACCTTTTGAATAATAAATGCGATTACATCTACTTATAATTCTTCTGCTTCTAATATAGCAGTTAAGATTAAATTACAACGTATGAGCACGAATTTATTCCATTTACAGATTAGTTTTATACATGTATTACGAATCCTATGCCCTGTTATGAATTTATTATGGTCGACGTAGTTGCAATCCTTACTAGTGTCATTATTTTAGAATAAGCACATACCTCATTATTGGACATCCCAAGGAATAAACTGCAACTGATTTCTTATTATTTCTTATATACCACGATACATCTCTTGCATATTTCGTGATATATCATCATATACGAAAGAAAACAATACTACTTTTACATAAAAAGTTTGAATCTCAAAATTTAAGTCTCACTATTCATTTTTTTTTTTAAATTTCACTAATTTGATGGTTGTTATTTAATAAGAAAAAATTAGGATTTCTGAAAAATTCGTTTTTGTCATGATAAAATTATAATTTCTTGAAATCATAAAAGATTCAAAACAAACACCTCATTTTAATTAAAAATTAAATTTGGTGTGATATAAATATTCGTATTTTTATATTGTTCAAATCAAAGAGAGAAATAGAAATGCAATATTATACCATGAGCATTGATTAGATTGTATAACTAGTTTATTAGCATGTTATTATATCATAAATTTTATTACAGCCCTGAAATAAAAGTTAATTTGACTTTTCTTATTATCATGAAAATAAGTCATAGAACTCACCTTGTTACATTGATGAAGCTTATAACACTTCCTTCACGACTGACATAGTCCCCCACTCGAATTCTACTGGTATCTTGAACAGGCAAGTCGTAGGAATACCAAGTGATTTGAGGTAAGGGATTTCCAACAGCAGAGCATCGAAGCGACACAGACTCACCAGGTTTCACAATGAGTTCTTCGAATTTACTTAATAGCACAGGTGGTTCAGCTAAAATTAAGGAAAAAATATTTAAAAAATGAAAGAATTCATAAAATTATTTCGTTTTTTTAAAAAAAAACTTAAATATTTCGAAGTTAAAGAATTTGTTTCACAAATTAATTTAGAGAAAACATTGTAATTGAGCAATTAATCAAAGAAGCTCTAGGCTTATGGTAATATGATTAAATACTTTTTAATAAAAGATGACCATCTAGTAAAATTGATTTTAAACTATTATCAAAACCTAATAATATATTTTTAAAATAAAAAAACAGTTCATCCTTTTAATATTCAGAATTCATTGAAAATATGAATTTAACCCAGAAAAACTCTAAAGGGTTTTATTTCTGATGTTTTTAAACAAAAGATATCCACATGTTTTATGCTAAGTAGGCTTAAGATTTGATTTACGGTTACCAGCTCTCAAACGTATTCTATCAACAAACATTATAT